>JACXGI010005112.1:0-43375 GCA_016801175.1 Esox masquinongy | reverse complement strand
TTGTTCGCCTCTGGAACGCTCCCTAGGCTGATGTCACATCAGCCACTCACCGTCATTGTTTGCACATGTGAAGTGTTTGTGGGGGTATTTAGGTGGTGTTCTTGTCAGTTGTCTCTTGTGAGGTGTTGTTCAGCTGTAGCCTACGTACTGAGCACTCTGTTCTGTGTTTTTGGTACTCTTCCTCGCTATTGATTGTGTGCGTCTGAATTTTTTGACTGTCCTTTGGCCTTAACCTTGGGTACTTTTGCGCTGTGTATTTTGGATAATCTGGTTGTGAACTCTGCCTGGATGTTGCCCCTGTTTTGCCTGTTGGATTTGGTCATTAAAATTACGCTCTGCGTGTGGATCCACTCCAGTCTCCTGCGCCCATCATTACACATGGCATCCTGTGGTAGTCAGCCACACTGTTCATAGGCTCGGTCTAGGGAGGAGAGGATATAGAGAAGACAGGCTGAAGTCATTGGATATAAACTTATTAAGCATTAGAGGCCAGACATTTGATTATTTTACTAATAGGCTGTCAACTGATTGAAATGGGTAATGGGTAAACTAAACAACTAAGAAATGTTACATAAGTTCACAAATTACATTATTTTGGAGATTATTTTAACTTATCATTGTTCTCTATAATGGTGAGAGTTGATAGACAGCAACAGACAATTAGGCTAACATTGATGGCATAACAATAACAATTCATATAACAGACACCAGTGTAGCTCTAAAACATTGGAGAAAGCGAACCTCTAATAACATTACTAGTCTAGCGATGCTAAAAACTGCCACTGGTTACTCACTTCTATCCACACAACGTCCACAACTTGTCAGTGGAACTCTGGATTTAAAATTAGTTTTACTTAGAGTATAATCCTCTTGGATGTATTAAATTGATTGAGGCTTCAGGCCGGTTTCAGCTATGCTATATTGGATGGCACTGTCTGAAAGCAGCAAATTTCCTGTTTCCGGTAGAGTACAACACCTCTGGTCTAGGTCTTACTACCATATTTGAGCATACAGAGCTTTGTGACACCCGCCCTCCGTCATAGAATATCCTGAACTGATGTATTTTTTAATTGTAAAAATAGGAATAAAATAAATAAATAAATAAAGGAATTAATGGATAAAGTATAGAGGAAATGGAAAAGTACTGAGTCCCTATATTTAGACAAGAAAAATAATGTTTGTGTCAAGAATGTGGAAGAGGAGATCTTGTCTCTGTTTATGGTCATCATAATGGTATCAGTAGATCATTGGGTCCCCTGTCAATCTTTTAATCTGTTTTAACCATCAGTGTATCTGTTCTTTGTCCAGATGGTATGTGGCCCTTCTGGGTTGTCAAGGTTACCTTCAGTGTCCTTATGCCATGTTTCCAATGGTGCTTTACCACAGTACCAGGGCTACACCAGTGATTTATGCTAATGTTGACTCCAGACTTTTCTGTTTCCACTATACATTTGGTACCAAAGACTTAAGCAGGGGCTCACGTGGGGAGGGAGGAGTAAACTATCAACGCAATTTGGTTTTCCGGTTACAAAAAATAAAAGCTGATATTTTTCTGGTAGTAAAATAAACAATAACGCCATGCTTAGTTTGTTTACAATACCGCGTTTGAACTTAAGCAATAAAACTAATTTCTTCCTCAAAATCCTGCGACCGGCTCCTTCTCCACCTACACTCGTGACACTGCAACTAAACCAGTTTAATAAGTATTTTGCCCAAACTATCTACCTTTAATAGAATGATTTGGGAGAATTCTGAGGTAATGTTGTGTTGTTATAGCTTCTGCAGGCTACGTCTCAGTCTCAGCGCTCCATTTTTCTATTGAGTCAATGGCATCGTATCACCTTTCGTCATTCCAACTCTTTCCATTCAGAGTCTTTGCTTCCCTGTACTGTTGCTTCTTTTTCTTTATTTTATCAGGGATCTGTTTGTCAGATTGGATAAAAACCATTATGAGAAGCATAAAGCAAACGATACACATCACCATTCGAATAGAACAAAATGCCGCGTTTTCACACCATGTAACACGTCAATCTGCAAACCCTGCCCTAAGTCCTAAAGTCCAGGGCTTGGCACCAAGTGAGAGCCGGGCTTCTCGGCCATGGCCTAGTGGCCGACTGGCCCGTGTCAGTAGAAACAGAAAAAAATCTGGACTTCATGGTAAAACACCAGTTTTTGGCACCAGTGGAAACGCAGCATAAGTTCCCTGGGGTAAGGTGGGGGGACAGCTTGCCCTTTTGGGTAAAACCTAGGTGTTGATGGAACAAAGGGAACATGTATTGTTGACATAGGACAGCTGTGCAGTATCTTACGATACCTGTTTTACTGTATTAGTACTGATGATTGTCCTGTGTTATATCACAGTTTGCTCTGTAAGCTTTGATACCTCTCTCCTTGCAAGTAAATAAACACTACTTATTGTGTCAAGAGAACTTTGTCTCTGTACCTACTTCCAAAAGGGTTCTAATCAATGGAATTGCCATCAAACCCCACACCAGGGGGTAAATACAAGATGGCCACACCCAGTGCCAGTGTCGAACAATGGGGCTTTCCAGTTTCATTTTCAAGGTCTATTTGTCAGATGCACCGAACACCACAGCGTCATCCTGCACCATGAAATTCCTGTGACATGGTGCCCTCTGGAGGGACGAGCAGTCTGCAGGGAGAAGCTGCCCTACCAAGCAATAATGCAGCCTGAGAGGATGCTTTCAATGGTGCACCTGTAGAAGTTGGTGAGAGGTTTTACAGACATGCCAAATTTCTTGTCTCCTCAGGAAGTATATATCTGACCAACAGAGTCCAAAGTTTGATTCACAACAAAGTCAGATACTCCACCGATCATAAGGACATATTTTTTGGCTGCCTGTAGGGGCCTAGCTTTGTCGATCCAGACGGGGAGGGCCAACATCTTTATTGGAAAATCAAATGCCCGCAGTGTGCGTCTTCACACATCCAACATGAGGTTGAGCATTCCAACATGAAGTTTCTCCAATTTGTTTACTCTCTGTGGTCGGGAATCTCTTCTCAGTGGATTGGATTGACATGTCTTGTAGCCAGTTAGATTCGCTTTTCAATGGTATGAAGATTTCCTAGGCAGGGGAAAGCCTCTCCATGGAACTTCATTGCGCAATACTAACCAAGGTCAAAGGTCCCCTGGATAGCCAATGGCACCCGAATTTTTGTGTTTATATTGTATACAATTGTTTTCTATACTGTACAAACAGTATTTAAACATTACAGATGTACATCAAACAGTGGACTGATGTAATTTACAGACTTGAGGTCGACGGACACTTGACACGCCTCTTCAGTAAGTGGTGTCAAAAAAATCCCCAATTCTTTTCTGATAATGTTGACATGTTTGGGAAACCATATGATGTGTTTTTAGCACTAAATATCAGTATTTGAGTTTTAGCTTGTCCATGAAAAAATAGAAAAAGTAAAACGGTTCTTTTATTGTTTGTTTTATCTTGTGCATAAGAAACAAAATCCTATCTATATTCTGATTATTTCCATATAATCTCCCAAGTGTATATTGTACAGAATACCTTGATTGTGCATGCCCTGACAACATACAGTTGTGCTCATACGTTTGCATACGCTAGGAGAAATTGTGAAATTCTGGCATCGATTTTGAAAATATGACTGATCATGCAAAAAAACTATTTTATTTAAGGATAGTGATCATATGAAGCCATTTATTATCACATAGTTGTTTGGCTCCTTTTTAAATCATAATGATAACAGAAATCAACCAAATGGCCCAGATCAAAAGGAAGTCCACATACAGTTGTGCTCAAAAGTCTGCATACCCTTGCAGAATTGTATTTCTTATGGGATTCACATTCAACTGTAAGTCATAACAGAATGGCACAATCATAAAACCAAACATGGCAACAAAGAAAAAAATGAACTGACCCCTGTTCAAATGTCTCCCTTTAGCATCAATGACAGCGTGCAGTCTTTTGTAATAGTTGTCTATGAAGCCCAAATTCTTGCAGGTGGTGTAGCTGCCCATTCGTCTTGGCAAAATGCCTCCATGCAAAGTCTTTGGTTGTCTTGCATGAACCGCACGTTTGAGATCTCCCCAGATTAACTCGATGATATTAAGGTCAGGAGACTGTGATGGCCACTCCAGAACCTTCACCTTTCTCTGCTGTAACCACTGGAGGGTCAACTTGGCCTTGTGCTTAGGATCATTGTCGTGCTGGAAAGTCCAAGAGCGTCCCATGCGCAGCTTTCGTGCAGAAGAATGCAAATTGTCTGCCATCTGGTATTCTGTTCTCTATAGGCCTTGTTGACCCCTCTCCAAACATAGCACTTATGGTTGTGACCATGAAGCTATTTTGGTCTCGTCACTCCAAATTACAGTGGGCCAGAAGCTGTGAGGCATGTCAAGGTGTTGTCGGGCATATTGTAACCGGGCTTTGTTGTGGCATTGGCACAGTAAAGGCTTCTTTCTGGCAACTCGACCATGCAGCTCATATTTGTTCAAGTATTGTCGTATTGTGCTCCTTGAAACAACCACACCGTCTTTTTCCAGAGCAGCTTGTATTTCTCCTGAGGTTACCTGTGGGTTTTTCTTTGTATCCCAAACAATTCTTCTGGCAGTTTTGGCTGAAATCTTTCTTGGTCTAACTGACCTTGGCTTGTTATCAAGAGATCTCTGAATTTTCCACTTCTTAATAAGTGATTGAACATTATTGACTGGTATTTGCAAGGCTTTGGATATCTTTTTATATCCTTTTCCATCTTTATAAAGTTCCATTACCTTGTTACGCAAGTTTTTGACAGTTCTTTTCTCCTCCCCATGGCTCAGTATCTAGCCTGCTCAGTGCATCCACGTGAGAGCTAACAAACTCATTGATTATTTATACGTAGACACTAATTGCAATTTAAAAAGCCACAGGTGTGGGAAATTCACCTTTAATTGCCATTTTCACCTGTGTTTGTCACCTTGTGTCTGTAACAAGTCCAAACATTCAAGGGTATGTAAACTTTTGATCAGGGCCATTTGGGTGATTTCTATTATCATTATGATTTAAAAAGGGGAGCAGTTTTTTGCATGCATCAGTCATATTTTTAATATGGATGCCAAAATTTCACAATTTCTGCCAGGGTATGCAAACTTATGAGCACAACTGTAGGTAGGCCTTCTGCATGTTTCAAAGGATCCGTGTTTATTAAGACGCCCAGATAGATAAAATTCTATATTACACTGATCTTTTCCAAGGATTCCACACGAACGCAGCCTGTGCTCGAGCTGGAAAATATTACTAATAACTGTCACTCTAGCTTCACTCACCTGAATGGATCACCTAACATTACACTTCAGTTAAGCACTAGCTCTAGATCAAAATTTAACTTAAAATGTTCAATGCTTAATTTTTGATACAGAACAGGCAGGGCGGTAACTACATAGGAACGAACCGAGGTCTGGACCTCAGTTGATTTTTGTCTTTTTTTAAAGGATTTGGAGCGGGGGTAGAATCTATTACAGTAGCCCTTAGGCTTAGATTTGCCTAAGCGGTACTGTAGGAGTAGCTAGCTATTTGTTCAGTCAGATAATTTGATATCCAGGATCTGAGGTAACACTTTCCGATAAGGGTACATGAACTAGCATTTACGAATACAGTAGTTAACGTGAAAAAATGATGAACAAAGACATAAACAAACCATTAATTATGATAACCCTTACTTTATTAATGAGATATGTTTATTAATAAATTATTACCAGTTATTAATGGTGTATAGCTAGATTACCAGTTATTAATGGTGTATAGCTAGTACTGTACCAATGAGTCATTAGCTAGTCATTGTTAATGTAGGACAATTCCTCACTTTACTTTATGGGACACAACACCATTAACTAATGGTGAAGTATCAGTTATTAATGGTTAATAGCTACCAATTGGTCCTTAGTTTGTCATTGTTAAAACCCTTGTTTTCCGTCTCGGGCAATTTTCGGTTGAATGTCACAACTTGGACATTTTGGGTCCAATATTCATTTCTGTAACAGGTATCGTGAAGTATTGTATATCTATTTAATGAGTACACTCTCAGCTGCCATAAAAACACATGAAAACAGACTTCTGGGACACTATTTTGAAAATTAATGTATTAAAAAAGCACAAAAAAAATCCACGCAGAACATTTCTTGGATATGGTATGATAAAAAAAAATTTAAACCATAATGAAGTTTTGTGTCAATTACTAATTTTGATTCCCCCATTCCTTTACTGACAAACCGGGTTGGGTTTGTCAGTAAACCCTAACCCTTTTTAAATGTAAACCGTTACAGTTACAAGTTACCAATCCACATTTGTAATCAGTAGCGTAACTTTTTCATTACTCAAATTCAGTAACGTAATCTGATTACTTTTATATTAAGAGGCATTAGAAAACAAATAGGAATAGCCTGTAACCAGTTGAACACATTTTACGGGATCAATCAGTGTTAGACTTTAATTAGCTGGCCAAAAACGGAATTTGCATTTTACCTTATTGGTTTTGTACAGCGCCTTTGGAATGGGTTTTTAAACCATTGCTTTCTACATCAATATGATTGGGCTACATCTCAACATACACGCTAAAATTCTGTCAGATTTTCAGTCGTTCCAATTAATCCAATAACCCTCGATCTTCCAGCATCTGCCTGTTTATCTGAACATAACCCAAAATCGAATGATGTGTTAGCCTTTTCTGTTATTTGTTTTATTCATGTTTTTAATTCCTTCAAAACATCAATGAAAAATCAATGGCAATTTTTCAAAAAGTGTATTGACATTGTTGTATATAAAAATCAAGATATCCGTCGTAAATAAAAATCAAGATATCCGTAGCTTTTCGCGCGCACACTAAATCTGCAGTAGTCTGATGTTTTGCTCCACAACCACCAACATTGTCAAAACATTGCAGAAACCCCAGGCAAGCGAATGCATGCTTGCAATCGTGAACATCCGCACACAAATACGTTTTAACCACACAAACGTAACCTATGATTATTAGGGCCACCGTTGATAGATTTTCAAAATGCAAACGAAAGAAATAAACTGTGATCATACGCCTGCTCTCCAATCAGGTCAGCAGCCAATGATAACCAATGGATGCAATATTCTGAGATGAAAAGCAAGCAGAATCACATGGCCTACCTGTATGGACGGAGTTCAGGTGGTTGCATCAAATGCAAATCATCATCCTTCGGCAGAGTGCTTCACAACAAACCTTTTCTCAGAGTGCTTCACAACACGCTTAATTCCATACAATGTTTTATCGTGAAGGCAGCCCCATGTTACAGCTATCTAACAAATAGTTGCCTAATCTTCAAAAACATTTCCTGCCTGAGTTGTTTAGTGCAACTCTTCTTGGCTGTGTTGTTCGGTGCATTTGACAAATAAACCTTGAAACTATATAATACGAGGTAGGCCTATTGCCTATCATTGTTCTGAGAAAGAATTATAAAAAAAAAATGAAGTTTAAAAAATTAAACTTCATTAAGCTTCATCAGTCATTAAACTGGTTATGCGCGTCCACCTTTGCTCGCATGATCACACACACAACTGAAGCGCTCAGTTGTTATTTTGGTTCAAATAACGATGTTTTTAAAACATTTTAAAAAATCAAGCATACAGCGTATTACTTGTAGTCCGTTACTCCCCAACTCTACTGACATATTACAGTGTTTTAGGGTCAAAGTAATGAATACAATTCATAAAACAATGTAAAATTCTTGGGTTCCCCAAAAAATCGTTTGCCTGTGAGGAATTAAGCTCACAGCGTTGTCAACTTAGTGACTTTGTCGCTATATTTAGTGAGTATTAAGACCCCTCTAGCGACTCCTTTTCAAAAAAGCGACTAGCAACAAATCTAGCAACTTTTTCTGGTGTTATTGGAGACTTTTGGAAACTCTGACATGAAAGCACGTATCGTTCTTACTCTTCTCAACGAGCAGCGGGTGCTGCCGTGGGCCCCTCCCCCGTCCCAAAGCACTCACAGGCGACCCAGTCCTCGCGCAGCAGTCCGTCCAAGCTGCAGGAGACGTTCACACCTCCGCGTCCAGAGACTGCAAATGAATCGCGCAAGCGGGAAGCCGCCGCTGGCTGATCCCACCCTGCCTTACATTCAGGGCGGGATGTAAATGTAAAATGTTCTTTGACAAAAATAAATCACTGCATTTGACTCACACAGCCTCACGTCACACACTCACCTCGCCCACTGTGTGTGTGCCTCTCTGTGACATAAGCTAAACATCTAGCTGGCTAGCTCATCATGTCTCAGTCTAAACTGTACACTAAAAAATACAGAAAGGAGTGGTAATCAAACCCTGAATTCAAAGTCTGGTTGAAGACGTTTATTGGAGATGATACACGGGCATACTGCCTGTTACGTAAGGCTGATTTCTACGCCAAACTTAGTGATGTAAAAAAACACACGACAACTCAAAAACATACTCAAAAGGCAAAGCCTTATAACAGTTCCACCCAAAACAAGCTGCCATTTATGGTTAAAAAAAATTGACTGCCAAAAAGGCTGAGGCCACCATGGCATTAGCTATCACTGAACACTGTTCCGTGCTGGCATGTGATCACATTGGAGAAGCACGTAGAGCTGCTTTCTCTCCCACAATGTTATTCCTCTCTCCTACAGCTTCCTCTCCTACAATAGCTACGTTCCTTACTGAAGAGTTGGCAACACTGTACATTACTAGTGATGACACACTTGCTTGTAGGATGGAGACTTACATTTGCTCATGGTTAGACATGAACAGAGAAAGTAGGAAGTATCATCTGATTGGAATAGAAGCCCACAGTTTAACAACACTTGCGGGTGTTAGAATGAAACCAGAGAAATACAGATAGCTCTATCTGTTATATTTACAACAGGTAAAGCAACAAGTACTATCCCTGTGTTAGTCAAAGAAACTAGACATAAACTGGTGAATAGATACAAGAGAAGACAAAAATTTGCAACTTGCGTTTTTAAATCTAAACAAACCACACAGTTATGGGTAGGAAAAGTAGACCAATGAAGTGAGTAGAGATGAGAGAACCGTACGGTAATTCAATTATTTAAACCAACCAGCCATGAATAGCGGTGAATAAATCATAATGCCAGAAAAATTAAATTATTTTAACCAAACATCTATGAAAAGTGGTGTAGGGTTTACTAACAGTATAAATCCAAAGAGGTGTTTTAGGTGGAAAGGATTGTAAGAAAATTAAAAACTTCTGTGTGGTTGGTGGTAGAAGAAAGACATTTACATCAAATTAAAATGTCATGCATTAACACACAAAATCCTAAAATAGGAGCATGTGTGTCATGAAGTCAGATGTCAACATTAGATAGCAGGCAGAGGTGTCAAAAGCAGGGGTGGTTGGAATATAGTTATTTCCTATTTTGGCCGGGTTTTGCTCCATTTAAACACCTTTGAAATGAAAGATGAAGCTGTGACCAAAGTATCAATAGAAAAAGTTATGGCAGATGCTATTTGCACCCAGGTGCCCATAGACAACAATACTATTTGCACCCAGGTGTACGTAGCCAACAATGCTTTTTGCACCCAGGTGATCGTAGCCAACAATACTATTTGCACCCAGGTGTCCGTAACCAATAATGCTTTTTGCACCCAGGTGTCCGTAACCAACAATGCTTTTTGCACCCAGGTGTCCTTAGCCAACGATATTTGCACCCGGGGTGGAAATAGCCCATGTATCTATTTACACCTAGGTGTGTATAATGGTAGGCAATTTCTACCCGTGTCCGTAGCCAACTAGCAGAGTGCAAATACTCAAACTAATCACACCCCAATACTATTTGCATCAATCTACATTTACTTTGACTATTACATGGTAAACACCCTATGATTTGGTGAGGTGATGACTTCATTCATCTGTAAGTTTCAGGTTTATTACTACAGCATGTGTATGCATGTCACTAATACAAAAACACCCAGAATACCTAGTATTAGTTCTACTTGTTGTGAGTCATTTTTTGCATAATGCACACGAGCACTGTATTTAGGGTGACCACATTTTCAAACCCCCAAACCGGGACCCTTGTGTAACCGCACGTTAATGCACGCGCACATGTATGCGCTTCTGCACACATGTTGGTCATCATGCTTGCTTGTGGTTGGTGGAGCGGGGGGTGCTTTTATGGAGTTAGATATCTGCCAAAAGGTTAAGCGTTTGTATTGTTGGGATCGTAAGAAAATATATTTGTAAATTGGTATGATCTTAAAAAAGGTCAGACGTAAAACATGAAACGTAAGCTTGAAATTAGATCTGTGAACGTACAAACACCCTTTTACGACGTTTCACATGTTAAATTCTTACTTTACGTCTCCATGTATTTGTTTACAAATAGTTTTTCTACATACCAACTTTTGTCAGTAATCTGGCATCTGCAAAGATATGAACCGAACGTAGCTCTTCGAAACTGTGAAGCTAGCAACAATAAGTTGGACCGCTAGCCCAGTGTATAGCCTTGCCATTCTGGATTTCATGTTCAAAATAAAAGTCCATAGTTGGTTTTTAAGGCTGGATAACGACATTAAACCAGTAGGCTATCAAGCATTTAGGCGTTAGGTAAAATACATGTGTGAAAATGACAGGGACACACTATACCCTTGCATAGAATATCCTTCTGAGCTGCAAAATGTAATGAAGTGATTTAGGTCAAAATATTCTTTAAATATTACGGTCTGGCATGTGCTATTTCACAGCTGTGTTCTGTCCATACTATTTATGATGGCTGTATGTGGCCTGGAATGTCTGTAGTAATTGCTTAACATTTCGTTTTAGTTATTTAGTATTTTAACACATCGTAACAGGGTGTTTGTACGTTCACAGATATAATTACACGCTTACTTTTCATGTTTTACGTATGACTTTTTTTACGATCATACCAATTTACGTATGGCTTTTTTTACAATCCCAACAATACGTACGCTTAACCTTTTGGCAGATATCTAACTCCATACGCTTTGAGCTTTGATGAGAATTGTTGCTTTGCTACGCAGTTATATGCAGTTGTTTGTTTGTTACAAAATTATTATTAGCCTATTATTTTTTTTTTTATTGCCAGACCGCGTAAGCGGAGCCGGCTAAGAAGAGCGAATGTCTCTTAGTGAGCGAGTGAGCGAGCGAGCGAGAGAAGCAGACTTGTGAAGCGGACTTGTGAACTATAGGTCCCGAGTTCGTATCTCCTCGCGGGCGAAGCGATGTATGCATTATGAATTATTCTATATAGACGAAAACTTTGCTGGCTAAAACCGTTAATATCCACATATGCTGGCTTAACAACGTAGTTACGATATAGTAAGCCTTAATTGAAACTGTATTCGATATATTGCGACTGTTTCTGGTATGGAATAGTTCATCTTCAGTCTCGCTAGCAATTGCTCAATTCTTATGATTATTTCTAGGAAGTTAGTAGATACTAGTAAGCCTATTACTGGCTAATAAGCTGTTAAAATGGCCAGTGGCAAAAGCAATACAGTTCATAGACGCTAGGGTGGAGGTAAACTTAATAAGAAACGTTAGTCAGTTTAACACAATCCTCAATGGAGTCTAGCGACTGCTGAAATGTGTAATGCTGTGGCGTAGCGGTTACAGACAGTGCCTCTCATGTGGAAAACCTAAGTCCGAATCTATTGAGAGCAACGACATTTATTAATTATTTCTGGTAGATTCCACGATTCTCTCATCTTTTCACTTGATGAAAAGGTTAGTTATCGTCACCTTTATTGATAGTTACTGTATAAATGTCATTCACGAATGAATACGTTGTTTGAAAAATGTATGCTGTTTTTCCATGAAAGAAAAAAATATGTTCTTATGCCATGAAATGAAATAGCTTTGGCAGACTTGCTAGCAATTGCTCAATTCTTATGACTATTCCAGTTAGTAGATACCGGTAAAGCTTATTACTGGCTAATACGCTGTTAAAATGCCCAATGGCAAACGGCATACATAGACGCTATTTGTGGTGGAGGTAAACTTAGTAAGAAAAGTTAGTCAGTTTAACTATATCAATGTCATTCACGAATGGCCAATTAACTATTAAAACGGCCAGTGGCAAAAGTGGATTTGTTCAGGATATACAGATGCCGGGTGTCAGTATAGACAAGAGGCTATACTGACAGCCAAGAAACACACAGCTCTGTGGTGTAGTGGTTACTGACACAGCCTTTCACGTGGGTGACCCGGGTTTGAATCTCGAGATGTCAGCTGTTTCTATGGCGGGCCGGCTGAACTAGGCTTGCCTGGTTTCTTGTTATTATTGTGGTGAAAATCGGGACAATTTGGTAGTGAATGTCAGAAACCGGGACATTTCAGTGTTTTACAGATGCAGACATGCAACGTGAAATCAGGACAATCCCAGGCAAACCGGGACGTCTGGTCACCCTAACTATATTCACACTTTGGCCTTGGCCAGCTAGCACAAAACATGCATCTGTGCTGAGCCTTGGAATTATTAATCATATATGTCACTATAACCAATGTATATAGTCAAATTCAGGTTATCAATTGCACCTTTGAAACTATGATAATATGCATGTAAATTCCCCATTCCCCAATGTCCCCATATAACGTTAGCTAGCTAACATCATTGGACAAATCTGTTACTACAGTCTAAAATCAAAACATCAGCCCTATTTTTGGTGGTCAAAAACTTAATATAGCTATATGGCAACACAGCAGAGTATTTCGAATAACTGCAGGAGATGTGAAAGTTTCACATTTTGCCCAAGCATATTCAGCTGTAGCCAGTTAGAGCTAGCTACTGGCAGTAACGCTACTAGTTAGCAAAATTACTGTATGCCTTCATCATTGCTGGCTTGGCTAACATCTAACATTTGCTAAATTAGCTGGGCATAGCTAACCATAGAAGTTTGCACATTGGATCATTTTAGTTTAATTATACAAACAGCGAGAAAACACAACGTGGTTGAAAAGGATATATTTTGTGTTTAATGATGGCACGTAGCCATCAACTTTTGTATTTTTTTAAAGTTATTGTCTTTGAACAAGTACAAGTATAGCACAATGAAATGCAGAAAAAACCATGGCCCATGTGAGGATTGAACTCACAACCTAGAGATTATGAGATTGACACCCTGCCTAGTGCGCTAAGGACTCACTTGCCACTGGGAGTGACTAGTATTCTTTGGCATCTGCTGCCGTTGATGCACGTAGCTATCCGTCACATTATTACGTTATTCATTTGGGTAGGTGTAAATAGCCGATTAGCTGCCGTATGGCTATTCTCACCCGGGTGCAAAAAGACACTCCGAAAAGTAATTTCTTCGGTTTTCCTGGCACTGAAAGCAATCTACATGTACAAGGTATGACATCTAGCAATGATTTTCTTTAGTTTCATCTCTTCCAGATGCTAATGTTTTACTTACATGCTATACTGTGTCATAGGACTGTTATAAGCATTTTTAACTAGGGTGAGCTTTGCAATATCTTGTATTTTAGGTTCAGATGACTTGTTTAGCTTCAGATGACTTGTAACATGATTAAAACATAAGTATGAATGATCAAATGTTAGCATTCAGGCCCAGTGCCAGGGAAACTAAACCAAAGCATGAATTGCTGTCATAGCTATGGACGGCTTAAAGGTTAAGAAAATATCAATTAACGCAGAACTAAACTCTTGCTTAAGGTCTGACTCCATGCATGTTAAGAGGAGCGAATGAGGATCTAAATTAGGATGCATCCTATCTCAGTGCAAGTTACGGTAAAGTCTATTGGTCACACTCCCCTTCCTAAATTCTAAAGATGCTAACCCTTGTGACATTTATATGTTCAAATTACGGAAACTAATGCTGCTTATTATCTCATACATCAGTTGAACATGATTCATGGCTATTGTGATGGTAATTCCATCGATAGGAACTCTTAATGGAAGTAAGCACAGAAACAAAATTCTCTTGGCACAATTAACAGTTTATTTGCAAATAGAGAGATGCGTCCTAAACCTATCATAACAGGCCTGTGAGGAATCTCTGAGGAAACACAGTACAGTCAGAGTATTTATTACAATTGACAAGGGGTGTGGTAAGATACTGCCCTGCTGTCTTATGTCACATAGGTTTTACCCAAAGGGCGGGCTGTCCCCCCATCTTATCCTTTCTGCCCTAGGTGTTTACCGCCAAGGGGTTAGGGGAACATCATAAAAGGCAGTCAACCACATTGCCGAAGAACAAAGGACAAATACCCTTATTGGTTTGGGCAGATTAACAGATGGTCAGAGGTCATAATGTCAGAAACAAAGATCAGAGTTACAAACCAGGTAATAGTAAAGCAGACATTTCTCAAATGTACATTAGTTCAAGAATTTCCATTACACTATGGAACTATTTATGTTTATGTAGTCTGTCTAAGAGAGATTAAGGTTAAGGAAACCAACATGTTATATGGTCATGTAGAGTGCAAAAAAGGAAGAGTGCTGCTTTGGCATCAGGTGTAGTAGGAGAGGTGGTCAGTGGACAGCAGGGTATATAGATAATTAGATGACAATTGAAGCTTTAGACATAACCTTCTGACCGTATTTCAAAAAACATCCATGGCACTCTTCTCTGATTATGATAAAAAGCCTTTAATGGAATATCATGACAATAAAAAACAGCCTTCTTCAGGGTGCACAAAACAGACATGGTGTACAGGTGACTTAAATCAAAACATACAGTAATTTGGGTTGCTGCAGATAGCAGTAAATCCAAAGAACAAATCACATGACCTACAATTCATTTGATAGTGAAATGGTTACAAGGTCAGATTGACTTGAGAGTTGCCTAAAAGATTCAAACATGACTACAGAACTTAATTTGGGTAAATATGTGTGAACAAAACAGCCAAAACAGCCAATGTATTGTCCAAAAAAATCACCCTAAAATATAATACTTAAATTTATAAATAGTTAGGGTTACTGCTGTGATGGCTGCAACCCCAATGAATGACCTGACACAGATGATGACCAGAAGAGTGGGGTTTCCATGGCAGGTTTCTGAAATGGCAGTAAATCAAATTCACTATATACAGTGTTATCAATTGCACTGAGGTTTAAATGCATGAGGCAAAATTATAGTCTAATCTAGACAACCCCTCTGTAAGAAAATGTTTATCACAGTTTTTTATGACTTAGTATACATTTAGAATCCCAATTAACTGCAGCTGAAGCAATTCTTCTCTTCCTGAGGTCCACACTTAAAAAAACATAATACAAATACCACAAATATTACCAAATAGTGTCTGAGTGTTTCTTCAAAATAGAGGTTTATAAATAACAGAAAAGCCACTAAGACATCCTCCAATCTCACTAACTCAGTGGTTTTATTGTTGGAGAGATTGCCCTCTGATTAGCATTGCCTTGTGAAAGACTGGAGTTCTGACTAGAGGGGGTACATGTACATCAAGGGTGACTCATGCTACTAAAACAAGAGATCGAAAAGACTGTGCAAGGGTACTGTAGTTTTGTCTGAATGTCACTGACCTATTTCACTGCAGTCTATTCTGATGTCCTCGCTCAGGTTGGTGTCATTGACTAAGAAGTTGACAATGCAGGTGAATATGTCGCCCTCTCTCCAGTTGGATTGACACAGTGGCAGAGAGCTGCTCATATTGGAGAGGCTTTTTGTGGTCAATAGTGTCTCTAGTAATCCCTGACGTGTTCGGTTCCATGTAAATTTGACCTCCTCGGGGTTGAGGTCCTCTGTACTACAAAGCAGATCAAAGCAGGTAGTATTTCTCTTCTTTAGGACTATATTTGGAGGGCCTGCAGAAGAGAATCATACTGAAACGTAATTGAAAATACTGAAATACTAGTTATATTCAATTTACTGTATGCGTTGACTCACACATACAAGTATATATGTCTAATTAAATATAATTTAAATTACCAATAACTTGAAGATAAACGGTGTAATTGAAATGTACGGTAGGTGGCGGTATTATTGTTCCTGTGGAACAAATGTATAGGCCAGAATCGCTACTCCCCAGAGGTTCAACATACAGTCTGGGAGGTTGTCCCCTTATGTTGAATTCAGGTTTACATTCTTGGAATGTAATGTTGTTTTTTTCAATTTTATATTGACAAGGAATTCCAGGAACTCCAAACTGTGTCCATTTAACAATGACCACCTCATCAGGTTGAATGTTTGAGTGACAAGGGAGATAGACAGGATGGCCTTTTGTTGCTCTAACAATATTTGTTGCGCCTGTGAAGCAAAAAATGTAATTAAAATGTAGGTCAATATGTTTTGTAATGGACACCATATCAACTATTAATACGGGAACAGAATGTTCAGTATGCCATAAGGTATGAAAAATAATAAATGTATGATATTAATATAATACTTATACTAAAAAATACAATAACACAAATTATAGGTAAATAACAAAAATAAAGGAAAGAATAAATGATAGATACAAAGCATACTGAAAGCAAGAGCTTCCAGACAGGTGTACAATTAACATCCATTTTCTGTATATAACACATTCAGTAAAAACATGCTTGGCAGTCCCAATTTACCATTTGGTCAGGTTTGTTATTTGAAAAAAATTTTAACTGTCATTTATCCAGGTAGGTTAATTGAAAAGAAAAGCCTCCAATTATTTGAGGGATGTTCTTGGATTTGTTTGTTTTCTATTTCTTCATACAATTTTTAAAAAAGTCTACAAGCAATTCAGTAAAAGAACTATTGAATCTGATCATTGACGCTCTATTCACCCTGATACTACAAAGTTTCCTCAAGAAGAAAAAGTGCTCATTTCCCTGACACAAATGGCATCCACGTTGGATTGAACACTAAGCTTACTTTCATCTGCCATGGTATTTTTATTGATCAATGATAGAATCATGTGCAGTCGATCTCAGTGACTTTAAAAGAATGGTGACTGCTGGGAATTGTGTTACATCCCTATATTTGTTTAATACCAAGGCACATGGAAGCTTGTGATACCTTGTGGTACCTTACTACCCTATTAGGAAACATTTTGGTGTTTTCCTTTTAATATCTAGAGGGGCTGGACAAAATAACAGAGACACAAATATATATTATTTGTTAATATCAAGGACATAATATGGTGTTCTTGGGCTTTCTCCAAACGTAAACCCATCAGGATGTAGGAAATAGGTTAAGACGATTATTATTATTGCATTTTTCCATTGGTCCGGGGTCCTGGTTTGGGGCTCCTTTTACCAAGTTTTGTGTCTTTGTTCATTGGCTTTGGATGTCAGCAGTTACCGAATGGCAGCCCAGCCATGAACTTCAGCTTTGTGAAGAACACGATATAGAGTTTCTGTTGACTGGTTCACAGAGGTGCTGATTCAAATCGTTGGTCATTTTTGGGGCTGGGCATTGAGAAAATTTCCTGTTAATGGTCAGTCTATCACTTTTGGTCAGCTTCGACTTGTGACTACTGTTCCTCTTTGGCAGTGCAGTATGTCCATTATCGGCACATGCTGACAATTTTTAAACCTGTTCCCCTTGACACATTGAATAATTGTACTGTATTTTCTGGAGGGTGGTCTGCTACTGGTTTATTGGTAGATTTTGTTTTGTTGTCATTTTGTAAATGTTGGATCTGTGGCTATGTCCTATTAAAACAAACAATTAGAAGAATTTGTAATGGAGCAAGCAGAAAGATATGTATGTTATTCATGTCTGGTTCTAGGCCTTTGCTGTGCCCATTCACCCAATCAACAGAACTGACAGTACGAAACGATCAGTATTTGAACCTTGATCACAACTTACTTTTGTTAGTTCTGTTTTTGTTTTTTTAGGTCCACCCAATAACTAATGCTGATCAAGAAATGTATGAATTTGATTTATAACATTTTTGTACTGTACATTCAATATGAGTAGTTTGTTGTTTGTTAAGTAAACAAATGTTCAGACTAAAACTAAAGGTTCTTCCAAAGTCCACCAAACTCGCAGATGAAAGTGGATTAGGCACTAAGTTAATAGTCCATTTTTAGAGTAGGAACACGGAATTTTTATAAAGTAGGAAGTGGATAAAAGTTGATTTTCCAGATTATTATAACCCAAAGAGCACAATCCAAATAGCTGTTATAATACGGTTTTCTAATAGATAACCAACAATAAGACAAAACTACTCACCAATAAATGTGGTACAGAGGGTTTGTAGGGTTAGAAGACTGTTGAGTAGTGGTGACAGCATAATGAAGTGCTTTACGCTGTAGCCACAGATTATGCATAGCTAAAAATTCTGTATGCTGTTATGTCTAGGTCTGTATGACACACACTCGAACTGTGTCTTCCTGTCTGATTGAGGTAATCACCCATCACAGAACTAAGCACGTTTCGACAACACTATGGTTGTTATTTTACACATTAATATATTGAAACTAGTGAGACTTTTGTTCTGGAAAGAGAAAAACATTGCTGGCTATAACCTTCAGTATCTACATTATAGTAAGCCTAAAATAAAGCGGTTTACGGTTATATTGCGATTGTTTCTGGTGGATTTTTGAAGTATGCATCTGTGCATGCTTTTTGGGTCAGGATAGACAAAAACCTAGCTGGCTACGACATTCAGTATAAGCAAATGCATGAGGCTCCATATGAAATTAATGAGGGTCAAAGGGGAATGAATTATAGGTCTGACCTAGAACCCTGAAATTCAGTCCACAGGTGCCTCTTCAATTAAGGAACAAATTTACCTCAAGAACCCAAATTGTCCGCCATCTTGGATGTTCTGCCATTTTGAATTTTGCCATAAACACTAAAGTCATCTTCTACTAGAGCTCTGCACGATCTTCATGCCACTCTGTACGTATCGTCTTGGGACCAGTATCTAAAGATTCTGGATAAGGATTGTTGATATCTTTAGCAGAAGGGCTGATATGAGCCTATGAAAATTCCTGTGGCAATTGTCTCAATTCAAATGTTCATTAATGCAAGATGGTGAGGCCCACTGCAACCCGACTTGGTATATGGGTTCAGACCTATGGCAGGAAGGCCTCCAGAATGTTTCAAGCTGAGCGGTCTGTGGGGAATGAATGCATATCAGTGGGGAATGAACAGAGGTCAATGGGGAATGAATGGGAATCTATGGTGATTTAATTGGAAAATATGAGTAATGCATAAATGTCAATGGGGAATGAATGGGGGGCAATGGGGAATAAATTGGTGTCTATGGGGAACCCATGGAAGTCAATGGGGAATGAACAGCAGTCTATGGGCAATGAATGGAGGTCAGTGTGTAATGAATGGGAGTCTGAAGAATGCATAAATGTCAATGGGGAATGAATGGGGGGCAATGGGGAATGAATTGGTGTCTATGGGGAATCCATGGAAGTCAACGGGGAATGAACATCAGTCTATGGGGAATGAATGGAGGTCAATGCGGAATGAATGGGAGTCAATGCGGAATGAATGGGAGTCAATGGTGATTCAATGGGAGTCTATGGGGAATGAATGGAGGTAAATAGGGAATGAATGGGGGCAATATTTTGAAATATTCAAACTCGGCGTGATGTTAATGCGTGACAAAATTATTATGCCTCTCAAGGCATACATTTGTCAAAAAATAAAGAACAAACAAAAAACTTCCGGCAGCAGCCGTGGCAAAAGAAAAATTGTTTCCACCAGAGGGTAATTGCCTAGGCTTTCTAAGGGGTCGGCTTTTCGACCCCCTCATGTTCCCTTGTCTCTTTCTCTTCCCCGCCCCTTGAGCCTCGCCTAAAAGGCAGAGAACAGAGCAATCAGAGGATGCTGTTGTCCTGTCTTAGTCTTGGTCACTGAACCCTTACACAAAATACTACTTAGAACTCAAAGTATTTCATGTAAATAGCAGTACATTCAGTGCATAGACATTTCTTAGAAGTTGTAGTATTGAAGTATTCAAAACATAGAAAGCAGCATGTGAAGGTGTTAGATACCTACAGTATCTGTTGTAGCTGGAGCTCTTCACAAATTTTCTTGACAACTAACTCTGCTCACAGGAAGTCCATATTAATGACACAGGTGGGCAAGGAGGTAGATAGTCCATTAATGTATAAACCTGATTTATCAGTTGATAATTTCTACTCCCATAGGAACAGGATGCTCAGTAGCTAGGAAATGGAAGCCTATGGAGCACAAACAAACTGGGCTCCTGATTTTAGGGGGTCAGTGAACCATTGGCTTTCATGCGGTTTTCAGTTCCTAAAATTACAATAGGTTACAAAATGAGTGATATTGAAGACTCTAAATGTTGGCCGAATAGAGGTCTTATTTGATTGAACAAGAATATACATTTTGGCAGAGATATTAAAATGGTCATTAGAGCAACAAACTGTTCTGACTTGTTATTAATCCTCCATCATTGTTCCAATCCCTAAAAATGTAGACGATGACAAAACTGTTGTATTTACTTCATCAGGAAAGCCTTTGAGGACCTTGTACTGTCGCATCTTAACACCACCACTAATGCCTCATTCAATAACCTGCATTTCGCCTGCACAACTAACAGTTCTGTGGATAACGTTGTCAACATGGGCCTTCTCTACTTCTCTACATCTTCCAACATCAACACAATCAAAAGTCATAAGCAAGGAAAATGTGAACTTTAGCTCAGTGTTTGTATTACTTGGAAATTACTTTACTCAGTTGAAATTACTTGGAACTTAACATAGAAAAAACTGTGGTGGTTTGACTTCAGGAAACTCACTTCACTGCGCCACGTTGACATTGAAAGCTGAGCTGTTATTTTGGCTGAATCATGCAACTTCCTGGGGACCATTATAACCCACAACCTTTCTATTCTTAGTCTTTCAAAAACTGGATAGTCTTTCAAAAACTGGATATGTCTTTTTTAGTTATCTTTTGGAAAGCCAGTTTGGATTTAAATACAATTTCTCTATTATAGAGGCTTTAAGTGAGAGGTTCATAGATTTGATATTTAATCCAAGTTTTACGTACTTGGATTTTACATTTAAATGCCCAAAAAAGAAAAGTCACAGAGTCAGTAATCAGGACGCTCCAGGTCTAACTTTTTTACTATTTTAAACACTTTTTGGAATCCTTTAACATTTCAAGGAGTCGTTATTACAGTGTAACTTCTCTGTTCATTCTTTCTTTAATCCTGACCAGTCTCCCAGTCTCTGTTGCTGAGAAGCATCCCCATAACATGATGCTCCCACTACCACACTTCACTATAAGGATGACATTAGCCAGGTAATGAGCGGTACCTTGTTCTTGCCATACGTTTGGCATTCAGACCTAATAGTTTGATATGGTCTCATCAGACTAGGGAATCCTTCAGGAGAGTCCTTTGGGCTGCATGTCATATTTCTTTTACTCAGGAGCTTCCGTCTCACCACTCTACTGTGTGACACTGTGTGTCTGTCTTTCAGACTTCAAATGACGACCGACGAGCCTCACCACCACTGTGTCCATGCCAAAGACTGTGTCTCAAGCCAGATAGCCCCATTGAGATCTCGTTTTGCTTTCTGTTTTTCAGTCTCCTTGAGTTCGGTTTAAAAATGCTGCTGGGCTTCGCTGATCACTCCCCTATACTGGGCTTCGCTGATCGTCCCACCCCTATACTCAACACAATCTAGAATGACCAAATTTAAATTTTGTTGCTGGAATTCTTCTGTATTGGTCTGTTTATAAAATACAAGTTACAGAATTCATTGAGAAACCAGAAAAAACTGTAATTGAAGACAAAGAATACACTTATTAAACCCCTAACAAAAAAGTCTGTTAGAGATCCTGCAGGATTTGTCCTACATAGTGGCGTTTTTATATGTAAAAAATTGGTGGGGCACAAACCATTTCAAAATATAGGATACATACCAGTAAAGCTACAAAACTCCCTCTTGCTACTGACGTGTTTATTTAACACATCAACAAACAGCGTGGCTCCATAAAACACTTTTAATGACAGAGCGGCTTGCTTCTACCAGGTGTTGTAGTACACATACTGGAGAGAGAGAAAGAGAGACCTTCTTGTGTAATTGCTCTCCTCCTCTCTCACACACATGTAAAATTACCACTGTCACATTTACAAACCTAAATTAGGAATGCAACCAAGCTCAGAACCAATGTGCCTACAGGGCCATACGCGAACAGCAATGAGCTTTCCACCACTGAAGGTCACAACGAAGCGGAAAGACAACTTTTTAGGGATACAGATCCACTCTATGACAACAACCTTAATAGATAAGCATGGACACACTGACACTCGTCACCATCTATATCAATCGATCCAGCACAAAAATATTACCAATGCACGGACCAGCACCACAAAGGCAGGATGATAAAATATGCTTTCACTCACCAAGGCTGAGTGCTCACTTGAAGAGAAAGGTGGCACGGCGGTTCTTCCTCTGGGCAAACTTTTCGATGACTTTGGGAATGAAGTCATGTAGCTGCTGAATCAACTGGTTTTCGATGGACAACATGGCCAATGTGTTGAGTCGCGGCTGTCCCATGATATTGCAAGTGAAGGTTTTTACCCTCTTCAAGGTGGAAAAGTTCCTCTCTGACTCGGATGTCGTCATAGGTGTTGTTATTATAATTTTCAGCAGAGTGACGGTCTCAGCAAAAGCCTCCTCTAGGTTGTTCTCATGGATGGATCTTAACAGAGACAGGGCCGTCTTACCAGTGTGAAGCTCAGTGTGGCAGTACAGAGTGGTCAGCTCAGACTTCAACTTATCCTTGTTTCCTAGAGGCCATAGTTTCACCGCACAGTCAAGCTCAGATGTAGGGAATGACAGGACAAATTGTGGGAAGAGCGAGCTGTCAACCAGCTTGAAAGCGATCAGGTGGTCACTTTGTGAAAACCTCTGCTCCACCTGGGAGATGACTGTGTCGCATGCCTCCTTCATCACCGGCGCTGTGTTGGTTACTCGTCGGCCTGGCTCGTCTGTTACATCGTGAACGGTGGCAGCCCATTCATCAGTTTGCTTCCGCATATTCTGGACATTCTCCTTGAAACGGGTGAGCACACTGCTAATCCCAGATGCATCGATGCTCCGTTTCTGCAGAGTGTTGTATAAAACATTAACTTCTGGCATAAGGAAGAAAAAAAATTCCAGCAGCTGCAGAAAGGCTCGGTCCCGGAGTTTTTTTGACAGGCCGTATGCCTCACTTATGGTGGCCTCATCCCATCCTGGTTGTGTGCGTATGTCCTCCATACACAGGAGCAGTGCAGCAGTGGTTTCCCCAACCTGCATTGACAGTTCTACTTTGAAAGTTCCATCGTACAGCGGGTGGCCTTGGAATGCGTCTCTGTGTTGCCTCAGCAAGTGCCGCAACACGTTTTGGAGCGCCAGAGAAAAAGGTGGCAAAAGCAGTTAAATCTGCAAAAAACTACTTCAGGATGCTCATCCTTGCTGAACAAAGTTGCTGCAAGGTCAGGTTCAGCTGGTGAGTATAGCAGTGAACAAACTGGGCATGTGGGTATGTCTCTTTCATTAGCGTCTGTACCCCTCGGACATTTCCCCTCATTACAGCCGCACCATCATAAGTCTGAGCGATCAGCTTTTCTCCCAGCTTCAGTGGTTCCAACACACCCTTGATGCTTTTAGAGAGGCCGAGTCCAGTTTAATCTTTGACTTCTACAAACTCCAAAAACCTCTCTTTCGCTGTATTGTCAGGCAACATGTATCGCAACACAACCACCATTTGTGATTTAGAGGAGACATCAGTTGTCTCATCTGCCTGTATGGCAACAAATGATGTCTCGTCCACTTGCTTGGCTATCTCCTCCCTGTACACTTCATACATACAGTCTAACAGTTCGTTTTGTACAGTGCTAGATGTCCCTTTGAAGATGGGCTGAGCGTCATAGTGCCTCTGAAGTCTCGAATTGCCCTCACACAGTCTCGAAAATGCATCTGAATATTCCAGGATTCAGGGAGTCCACCAACTCGTCGTGCCCCCGCAGTGCGGTTTCACATTTTCCACACAGTTTAATACATGTTATGATCCGACTGAGAACGTACCTGTTTTCCTCCACCTGTTTGTTATGCTGCTCAATGGAGCGCCTGTATGCACTGTCAACTTGGGCTGCGACATTTACCCTTCCAAGTAAGCCTAATTTCACAGCATTGTCCAGATGACTCCCGCAGCTCTCATGTTTTGCAATCCTCTCAGAAAGATGTTTCAAATCTTTGTAACCCGTCCTCGACCAAGTACCATCTCCACCAAATAGCAGACATGGAAAACAGAAGACTGCCTTCTTTTGTATGATAACCGTTAGCCACTTTTTCATCAAAAACCACTCCACGTTAAACCCGCGGTTACTTTTACCAGTAGTTTGAGTGATGACAATATCCCGTGGTTGATGGGCACCAAGTCGCTTTACTTCAAGTTTCTCCTCCAAATTAAGGGTTTCAAACCAGTGCTCGAGTATGAAATCCACTTTATTCATTTTCTCAAGTTATCTGGCGTTTGTGAAGCTAACAAGCTAGCTAAGACAATCTACCCTTCTCGTTCTTCTTGCCAACTAATGTTGGCACCAGACAGACAGACAGCCAATCAGGTCTGAAATACGAAATGACGCTGTAGTGGGGCTACCGGCTGTCAGCCCCACTTTGCATCAAATTTGTGTGATCTACATTGATCACACTAACATTCTGAGCATGCGAATTAATATTTTCACACGTACAATGTACATTGCATTGTGAGAGAGGGGCTAGCCCACATTCACGCTTAGCCTATGGCCTACTACTGTGAACTCGAATCGGCAGAACGCAGTCTGAAGCAGCAAGGCAGGGACCAATGAACATGAAATAAAGTCCTAACAGAAATTATATGAAATTTAGGAAGATGCTATATTCATAGATAATAAATAATAGGAAGAAATCTTCGAGAAATAAAAATAACAGAATTTTGTTGCAGTTCTTTCTGTTGACAACAGGTGGGGCTGTGTTTCTACTAAATCCTCCATAGAATTTCTATTGAAATCAATGGTTTTAAAAGTATGCCAGGCATTTATAGAATAAATCAGACATTGTTTGATTTGAATATGTCAATCAATGAATAAGTTATTGATTTTCAAAGCTGTAAATTTGCTATTACAGATTTCAGGAATTTCTACTAAATCCTAAGTAGAATATTTTTCATAAACAAAGGTTATAAAAGTATGGCAGGCATTTATAGAATAAATCCGACGTTGTTTGATGTTTATATGACAATCAATTAATAAGTTTTTGTTTTTCAAAGCTGTAAATGGCTATTGGTGAATGTCTGTTGAATGTCTGTTGAGTGTGAATGTGCGAATATAAAACCAATTTTATCTCCATCGAATGTCTGTCAATTGTCAAATCTAAAACTAACTTCACCGCAGTCAAACCGTCAAACGTGAGAGCATGCTTCAACAGTGGAACCCAGCTTCGTCACAAACGTATGTGTGTGATAAACACTTACAGGCATAAAACGTCAATAATGTAGACATTCGACAGGATAGATGTGTGTCGAACTATTAGATTTTTTCCTTTTAACAGAACTGTTTCCTGTAGTATTTCAGTCAACACCTGCGTTATCGGAAGCTCTTCGCTCCCGATCTATAGGATACAGTGCGTATACTAGCTATTCCTCAGTACCAGCAGAATAATGTACCTACTCAGTCCGAACAAAAAAGGTAAATTTACTTCAGCAAACGTTACTGTAGTTAACTTAAGTCCGAAATGTGATTCGATTATAAACGAAAGGTTGGTTGACTTACATACTCATGAAAGTAGCGGCAACTTACGTTACCTGTCTTAACAGGAAACGTAATGTTACAAACATTGGCTGGCTAATAATGTGTGCTAATATTGTCAACTAGTAGGCCTACTCTACAGACACACTAAATCGCTGATTAGAGGCTGGCAATTGCAAAAACGTGTATCTAAAAATATGTTTTCTATAGAGGTAATGAGCAATTAATTCACTAACTTAACTGGTTTGAGATTCAGTAATGTACGAATAGATGTCTGAATATGACACTGTACTTGGTGGAGTCCTAAGTCCAGACATTCTCCGGCAGGGTGAAGCAGGGGGCAGCAGGGAAGCCACTCACTCATCAACACGTCGATCCCCTCTGTATGTTTTGATGGTGCCGCTTCACTTTTTTTTCTGATCGGGGTGGGTGTGGCGTCCGGGAGCGGACTCTGGTCTGCTTAGTGCCCCCGCCCCTACCAAGAAAAAATGTCAGTGAAATGTCTCGCTCCGGGGAAGCCACTCTGCGGGGCGGGAGAAATAAGCAGACAAGAGACCAGATAAAACAATTACGAGCGCGGTTGTTTAAGCCGGATGTCTCGCTTTCTAGACTGTCTCTGTTACTGCTACTCAGGAGAAGTAGAAGAGTAGGTTACGAAAAGAGTGAGACGGGGATTCTTCATTATTTGCTACCAAATTTCTTAGGAGTGAACTAAACGTTTTAACCTAAGATTTATTTTCTCCTTTATCTCGCAATGGAATGTCGAAATGTAAGTATCGATTGAAATGTGTCAAAATAATGAATGGCAAGCATTTGAAATGATAAACTTTAGGCTATTTCTTAAGCTTTGGGCTAATGTTTTATATCTATTATAAAATGAAATAATAGATATAGTAAATCACGCGGATAAAACAACAGAAATTGACATGCTCCAAACCAAAGCTTGTCTAAAATAATTTAAGATCAAACGTCAATGCGTTTTTGCTGCTTTTTTTATGCGGTCTCCTAAGCAAATCTAAATGGATACAAAGCCAACATAACAAATATTCCTTTATGTAGACGGCAGAGACAATGATGAGGCAGTGTAATTATTTGATTGGGCTGTCATACTAATCGTGGAAGTGGTGGAGCGGTTGCGGTCTCAGACTGATATTAAGTGACTATTTTCCAATCACGAGACTGTAGTTGACAAATGTGTTTAACTCTTAAAATATAACTGCGTTTAACTGTTTTAATTTGTTTCTTTCGGCTGTATATAATAACATGTTCAGTCCAGTTTTCTTTAGTTTTATTATTATTTGAAAGATAGAAATCTATACTGAAACATAGGGTGTGAAGTGTAACTAACTGATTGGGGGTGGACTGGTTCTTTTGGGCTTTGGACTGGTTCCAAGAGATAAATTGAACCATATTTACCTTCGCTATAATAGGCACAGGTGCATGCACTTGTCAGGAAATGACGAGCTAGAATGAAGACAAACATTGGTTGAGAAGCTCCTCTATTACCTGTATTCCAGTGACAGGTTTGTGTGGTAATACAGGTTTAATAATAAGTAACAGTTTGATATTCTTTGCAGGAACCAGTTATTGATTGTAAGGAGGCAATAATTTTTTCATGGGTGGGCATTGGGTGTTGTGTAACTTATTACAACGAATACATGAGTATTAATACTAATACATGAACGTATACTTATCTTGTGATGTTTATTTACTCACAATCCCTTTATTTATTATTTGGTTTTGGTTCTGAAAACATTCAGTTACAAAAATATGCAATAACAAAGAAAATCCTAAAGTGGAATTTTTCATGGTCAGCTAATTGTCTGCAGCTGGCTCTGTTCATGGAGAAATGAGGCAGCCTGGAGATTGAGCTCTTCTATGGTGGTCGTCAAACCCGTATCATTTGCCTGAAGTCTTGAGTGGTATCGACCGTGCCACAAAACCCATAATGAAGTGGTAAAATTGATGTCTATAAGTAAAGTGTTGTGACAGACGCTATTCAATATTAAAAAGCCTGATACTTTATGACTATTTAGAAGAATGTATTACACCTTCAATTGCAGTCAGGTTCACAGCTGGGTCCCTGCACTAGCCTGCAACCTTCAAGAATGCCCTGTGTACTGTTGGCAGTTCTGTTGCAGGGACTATCGATTTCTAAGTCATAGTTACATGCCAGCTTAAAATAGAAGCTGCATAATATGTAGCCTACTCACTGAACTTGAGTCTGTGAATTATTTAAGAAAAGGATTCAAAAGCAATCCAACATAGACAACGTATTCTATTGGGACTTGGGCAAAGGAAGATATATTCAATAGGGATGGATTATTTAATGCAAGATGTTTCACTTGAATTTCTCCCCGGTCAGGATGGTACCAGTTCATACATTACACAACTCATCCTTGCTGAACTGTGTGGGCTTGAAGGATGTGTGTTTGTGGGAGGACCCTGCACTTTTGAGAAACAGCAATTATCTGCATATATTGAAGACTTGCTACCATGTGCGTGTGACTAAATAGACTTGGTCATTTGCTTAGCCAAACTCTAAACAGTTTTTTGCCCTCCATCATTCGAGGATCCGTTAGGCCCTTAAAACTTGGATATTGTGAGAGTGCATTTCTGTTCTGTTTCTGTCCATGAAATTATATTTGATTAACGAAAATAAATCACTTCAATCACTTGTTTTATGCTCATTGTATAACAGTTTATTAACTAAACAATGGGTTATTAGTAACCACCCTTCAAACCGCTCTCCCGTAGTTGGTATTGGATATATGTTGAAATAACATTTACGTCATTTAGCAGCTGCTCTTATCCAGTGGATGCCATTTTAGATGCTGCCATTTACTAGCAGCCAACAGAGAAATAGATGTGCTAAAGGAAACTCAAGTCCCTATAGAACCAGGGTGGAGACTGGAAAGGCACAGACAGAGCACAGGAGCCCAGTGAGCTTATCACCCTCTGCAGAGTCCCCAGAACACCGAAACATCAGAGAAGCAGTCTCCTCAAGCTATCCTCTATTTCCACCTGGAAACTGGATGTTGAAACTCCACTCAGGCTTTTTTCTTTTACACTTGCTTTGTTAGGTTAGACCTATAAACAAAGCATGAGGGATTATATTCCTTAGAGGTGAACAATGCCCCCTACAAGTTTGTTTTATCTGCTCTACACTATGGTACAATACTTAATTTCACTGTATGTTCTTAGTATGGAATTATGTATTTACTGTTTTCAGATCATTTTGCTAAACTTCTATTTTTATTAACATTTTTGGAAATTAGCTACATTACTAATTAGTAGTACATTTGGACAATTGACTGAATTGAAATGGAACCAGCCCCAACCCTGGTGTTTGTCCCGCTCAGGACGGGTGTCCCAGGACCCACGAGGAGGATATCATGGACATCCCCCTGGATGACCCAGAGGCCAACAAGGCTGCTGCAAAGATCCAGGCCAGCTTCCGTGGTCACATGACACGCAAGAAAATGAAGGAAGACAAACCCAGAGAGGAGGTGAGAGCTTCCGCAGAATTAAGGTTCCAAAACATAATAACCAAACATTTTGAACCCTAATAGGAATTCTCTATATTTTTTTCAATAGCCGTTAACAATCTTAAATGGATGTGGTAAAAGTAATCACAAAATGACACAATACAATAGCTGAGACGGGGGTGAAGTTAAGAACTTGAGTTTTGAGTGTCCATTTTGACTCAATATCTGATCTTATAAGGAATAGAGCTTCTTCTTTTTTTGGTGTTCAGGGACTTTTGTTATATGCTTTTAGGCGGTTGTGGGGGTAGTCATTAGTAGTTGATTGCATAATGCTGTACCTCTGTCAGGTCCTCTGTCTATGTACACAGTGTCAGTGATGTGATGTACCTCTGTCATGTCCTCTGTCTATGTACACAGTGTCAGTGATGTGATGTACCTCTGTCATGTCCGCTGTCTATGTTCACAGTGTCAGTGATGTGATGTACCTCTGTCATGTCCTCTGTCTATGTTCACAGTGTCAGTGATGTGATGTACCTCTGTCATGTCCTCTATGTACACAGTGTCAGTGATGTGATGTACCTCTGTCATGTCCTCTGTCTATGTTCACAGTGTCAGTGATGTGATGTACCTCTGTCATGTCCTCTGTCTATGTACACAGTGTCAGTGATATACATTGAATCATCCATCCTGTGAACTCAAACTAATATTTTGGGCAATTTGCACTGGTACATGTTGCTAATTGTAAATTGAGTTGGTAGCACTTTTAATACTTTTTACAACAAAATGTTTTTGTCAAATACACTTCCCTTTGTATTTATTTCATAGAGTGAGAGTTTACTTTGGTCTCTACACTTCAGGATTTGGGGTTTGACATCAGATGTTCTATTTGAGGTGACATCAAAGAAAGTCACTTTTTAATGTATTTTCTTACATACTGTCTATTTTAACATGTAAACATGAAAGCATTTGGGCCTCCTAAATGACAGTGGTGAGGTGTGCCTTTCTTGTGTCAAAGTTGCAGCAATAAGACATGGATGTTATTACAAACTGCCTAGTGGTTGAAGCATCTGAACAGTAACTGAAGTGTTGATAGATCGCATGGTTGTTATGCTAGCTCATAAATGTGGGGATGTTTAATTTCATGAGTTAAAAGTTGTATTTAAAAGTTAAAAACGGACAAAGTTTATAAAGAACAAGTTTTGTCCTTTCAAACATAACATTTTAGCAAGACAAAGGATGGGAGAATTATGTTAGCCTACTAACCAACAATGCTAGCAAGGACCTGGCTAGCAATCTAACTAGCAAGCAAGCTAGGCAAAGCCACTATATACACATAAATACCGGTAGAGAATGAGCCAGATAACCCACCGGATATGTACATCTGAAGCATAAAGCCAAAGGAAGTGGAAGCCCAGTGGTTGTGCTGTGGCCTGCCTATTTTCTGCTCTGAGAAACAACTAATCTCAATACTATTTCCTGTTCCCAAAGTACAATAGAATGGTGTAGAATTTTGTAGCCTTGGCCCACATTTTTTTAAAATGTGTTTTTTGGAAGGAATGCAGAGCAAATTGTACATGCACACTTCACAACATAAACTCTGCACAATAGGATCAATTGCCCATGTTCTTTTTTTCAGTTTTCCCCATTCCAATCACACTCTATCCTCAATCAATTTTTTTCCACAGTTTCAGCATTGTAGAGTAAGAAACTGACATTTTACTTCATATAAAATTTATAAATAAAGGATGAAAAGAAAACCATTATCATGCACCAGAGAATGAAAGAAAATCTTAAGTGGAATTTTTTTGTGTTATGTATGACTAATTTAGCTATAAGGCTGTGTGGTACATACATACATGTATATTTAAGAAGTCATTCTAGTGGAATAAATTACTGTATGCCTAATTATGCATAATGAAGATCAACTCTATTCATACGTATATTATTTTGTGTACAGTGTGGTGGAAAAAAATAATTACATTGTGGAAAATTTTAGGAAAAAATTTGCTTGGATAATAAAAGCTTTCAAAGTGAGGCAGACTTAACTGTGTTGCTAGGCAATAGTTCAGATGGTATCCAGTTGATGTCATGAGTGCAAGATCTTAGTGTTTAGTTGGAGTACTGAAATAACACTGAAATACCTTTATAGACAAAGAGGAGTTTTTCACATATGATCTGTAATTGTAATTACCTTCCAAAGTTGTTACAGTATTTCATTCAGACATTTCTTTACAAATGATTCCCTTCAAAACATTTAAGATGTTAAGTGACTCGGGCATATATAGGTGTTTGGTTTGCGTTCAGATGAGAGAGTAGTTAGCACCTCATTCCGATTAGCGATTGTCAAGTTCACAGTGCCTACTTCTCAGGAGGAAACGCAGTGTATGATCAATTTTGCACACAGCATCTAGTGACTACCGATTCAACAAGACGAAATGCTAAGCGTTAGACGCTAGCCGTGGGTGATCAAAACACATCACAAGGTGAGTTAGAGATCGGGGGAAAGACGAGCATCAAGTGGTTGCCAGATCTACAATCGCCGCAGTGTGCCACGGCCTTTAGTGTGCCACGGCCTTCAGTGTGCCACGGCCTTCAGTGTGCCACGGCCTGTAGTGTGCCACGGCCTTCAGTGTGCCACGGCCTTAAGTGTGCCACGGCCTTAAGTGTGCTACGGCCTTCAGTGTGCCACGGCCTTCAGTGTGCCACGGCCTGTAGTGTGCCACGGCCTTCAGTGTGCCACTTTCTTTGATCATGATACACTCTACATGACCAAAAAATCTTTAGCACCACACAACTGAAGGTGCACAGACTGACCTATTGAAAGATGTTCAAAACATAGTTTTTTCTGTATCTCATAATATTTTGTGGGAAAATACTTTTGATAATATGCTCCCATCACACACAAAACCCTTTTTGAAGCTGTCTTTTAGATTATTCTGATTACGCAAATTAGTTCTAGTCATATTCTGCCATTCCAGCTTGTGATACTGTGTGTGTGTTTGTGCTTTTCAGAAGCGACAGGAGCCGAAGTAGAGGAGAAAGAACGCTGACGCGTCAGCTTGAACTATGACGCTGTGGTCCCGGGCAAAAAGAATCACTTCACTGTAATATCAAGAGCTCTTATAACGAATAGATAAACTGTCACCGTACCGTACAACACAAATAGAACTAGATCCAGGTTTGGAATGCCCCCACTGATGAGTGCACAAACGCACACATCTGTATCCACAAACCCGGTCTCCCTCCTCTAGTGTAAGGGTAGATATGTCTGCAGCCAAAAGCATTCCTTCACGGCATGATTTTATGTACTTTTTTAAACAAATCAAGTGCACTCGGGTGAAAAGTTTGTTTTGATGGATTTAAACGGGGAAGAAGCACTTAGCTCCTCCCTGAGCAAGTATAATGGCAATGTTGCAAGGTAATGGCATATTGTGGACAGTTGTTGTGGGTAAATGTACTTTATGTGCACACTTATCATTGTATACATTTTACAATAAAGAAGTATGCATTTTCTGATCTGACAGTTGAAAAACTATTTTTTATGTGTGTGTGTCACCGAAAGTTATATTTATTGAAGTACAGTTGATAAGACTGCTTTGTATGTATTATTTAACATATTTATTAATGTGTATGTTTTGTTATTTACAGGCAGATGATGTAATGGATCTATTTCCTTTTAAGCTTAATTTGACTTTTTTTGGTTGTCTTTGTGTACATAGTACACAGACAGTATAGTAACTGTAAAGTATATAAATGGTTCAATAAAAACTTCTAAGTGTGTAAGTCTGTATGGTGTTGATTACTGAGGAAGTGTATAAACAGCCAATGGCAATTGAAGCCATAACATCGGCACAGTTTAAGAAGATCTACTTCTTGCCGTAGGCCCTTAATAGCGTGATTTTCTTCCCTTGTATGGCTAATCAATCTTTTAAACCTGGCAAATGTGTCTCCCTGTAGGACTGATGCTACTTAAAAATTGATACAGTGAAATGCACTCACTATGTGCGGTCTTGCAAAATAACACATTACAGAGTCTTTACACTGAATGTTTGGATTCATCTGTTTGGAAAGCTTTTGCAAAGAATATGAATTGTAGCCGTTTGCACTGAAGTTACGCATACACCCAACTACCCTCTCGCTGTTTTCCGCCAAAACACAAATTTATGAAAAAAACAAAACCAAATCCCCAAAACAGTCCATCCTAATACTTTTCACTGTCCAGGTGCTCCCCACCATACACAACTCCTTCCTATTCTAATCAGTCAACTCCATTGCACTTAAAACTAGCAAAGGGTTACCAGTAAACACTAGCAATGGTAAATAATGGTTGCTATGCTATTGATTTTAATGAGTGTTACCACGTTGATAGCGCACCATGCACACTAACATTTATGTCTTTAAGAGGTATGCAGTAGGTTGATAAAAACATCACTAAGATATTGTATCAGACATTCCAAACAACACTGGTAGCTAACGAGAACACAGGGTTAGATGATATTCCATTTTAGAGAATAAACAAAATTCACTGATGCAATATTTAGGGGAATTTATCCAGTAGATGTGCGTCACCAGTAGATGTGAGGAATTTGTACATCCATGTGAGAGCCATGGCCTCTGTAAAACATCACCCCATGAGGAGCTATACTAGTAGCACTCATGTTTTAATTACTATACACTAATCACAATGAACAAGGGAGAAAAAGGAAAACTGGAGCGTGTGGTAATTACTGTGACTCGTCCGCTCCTTCCCATCTGGAGAGAAGCAAACTCAGTTATATTTTAAGACTGCTAAAATAGGCTGAAATGTGCTACCGATACAGGGTTCTTACATTAGCCAAATCTGCATATGTTAAGGGAGGCAGATCATGATGCTGTTGATGGTGGTTGTGGTTACCATGGAGTTTGAAAGAGTTGTTGGTTTGCGATTGAAATTAATCTAAATAAGCCATTATTTTTTGTATTTTATCACCCTATCTTTTAGAATTTCCGTCTAGTTTAATGTGATGTCGATTTTTGTCTGTGTCTATGCTAATTTTCAAAGAAAATAATGTTTTTTTGGTGAAAATGCTCGTGAGTGTTTCCTTTTCTAAACCAGAACCCAGACACTTTCAACAGCGTCTTTCCACAGACCGTGCATCACAACATAACTCAAATATCCTCCTTACTAACTATAGCTCATGTAGCCCTTCCCACATCAACCTCAGACACAGTCATGCCAGAGACACAACAGCCCCAGCCGTATGCTGTGGAGCTATGCATCAAATGTTTAAAGTTGCACTTCTTGAAGTTTGACACTCCTGTGTAGACTTGCACTCAGGCCACTCAGAGCCCAATGGCAGCCCACGCAGGCGCCCACTCACACTGCTGTGAAGTGGGATTTATCTCTGGGATGCTAATGCAGACGCAAAACACTGAGGTGGGAGTTATGAAAGATGCATTTTATAGAGGGTTGCCAATAGCAACCCTTTCCCACCACTGTAATTTCCCTCCTCCCCCTCTGGTCTTGTCGGTTTGAAACACAGCACTTGAAGTTGGGGAGAGTGAGTATGGCTCGTGTTTAGCAGATAACACGCGATTTTTAAAGAAAAGCATCGTAGCTTGTTAACAAAGACGCGGTTGGATTTACGAAGGATATTGCTGTGGCATATTCAATTAGAATAAAATGGAAGCAAATGGAGGCAATTATTTAAAAGTAATTTGCCCCAATTCCAAGGTAACAAATAATTGCAGAAACTACATTGTAGTTACAAAGGTATTGCTGTGCAATTACATGGCAATAGTAGATCCATAATATCAGTTATTACACTATCTACTTGCTAAAGTTCATTCCACATGTGTAATTACTGATGTTATTGCATTTTTTTTGTTCTACTATGTAATAGTGTTTTCTAATAACACATTTAAAAGTCACATGGAAATTAATGTTACCATGTTAGTAACTTGAACCAAAATGCATTACTGACACTGAAAACTCATATTGAAGTGCCTAGAATGTCTATATGATATTGCTTGATTGATTAAGAAAGTGGCAAAGCCAAAGATCATAGATTGCCAGGATACTCAAAACCATGAGAAGAGATATGTTTTATCCCTACTGTGTGCATAGCAGCTATTTTGGTAAAGCTAAGAAGAATGAGGGTAGAGAGAGCACAGAGAGATCAGAAATCAACAAGGTTGAGACCATCACTAGTGCCATCAGTGCTCTGCAACATATTCACCAGGCAATTAATGTGGCCAAGAAGGAGATGGAGTTTAGCACCAGCCCTGCCCGAGGGGTATATCTATCTATCTATCTATATATATATATATATATACATACAGTATCTCACAGAAGTATCTCACAGTATCACCCCTCACATTTTTGTAAATATTTGTTTATATCTTTTCATGTGACAACACTGAAGAAATAACACTTTGCTACAATGTAAAGTAGTGAATGTACAGCTTGTATAGCAGTGTAAATTTGCTGTCCCCTCAAAATAACTCAACACACAGCCATTAATGTCTAAACCGCTGGCAACAAAAGTGAGTACACCCCTAAGTGAAAATGTCCAAATTGGGCCCAATTAGCCATTTTGCCTCCCCAGTGTCATGTGACTCGTATGTGTTACAAGGTCTCAGGTGTGAATGGGGAGCAGGTGTGTTAAATTTGGTGTTATCACTCTCACACTCATACTGGTCACTGGAAGTTCAACATGGCACCTCATGGCAAAGAACTCTCTGAGGATCTGAAAAAAAGATTTGTTGCTCTACATAAAGATGGCCTAGGCTATAAGAAGATTGCCAAGACCCTGAAACTGAGCTGCAGCACGGTGGCCAAGACCATACAGCGGTTTAAAAGGACAGGTTCCACTCAGAACAGACCAAAGAAGTTGAGTGCACGTGCTCAGCGTCATATCCAGAGGTTGTCTTCGGGAAATAGACGTATGAGTGCTACCAGCATTGCTGCAGAGGTTGAAGGGGTGGGGGGTCAGCCTGTCAGTGCTCAGACCATACGCCGCACACTGCATCAAATTGGTCTGCATGTCGTCCCAGAAGGAAGCCTCTTCTAAAGATGATGCACAAGAAAGCCCGCAAACAGTCTGCTGAAGACAAGCAGACTAAGGACATGGATTACTGGAACCATGTCCTGTGGTCTGATGAGACCAAGATAAACTTATTTGGTTCAGATGGTGTCAAGCGTGTGTGACGGCAACCAGGTGAGGGGTACAAAGACAAGTGTGTCTTGCCTACAGTCAAGCATGTTGGTGGGTGTGTCATGGTCTGGGGCTGCATGAGTGCTGCCGGCACTGGGGAGCTACAGTTCATTGATGGAACCATGAATGCCAACATGTACTGTTACATACTGAAGCAGAGCATGATCCCCTCCCTTCGGAGACTGGGCCGCAGTCATGGAGGAGTGGAAGAGGACTCCAGTGGCAACCTGTGAAGCTCTGGTGAACTCCATGCCCAAGAGGGTTAAGGCAGTGCTGGAAAATAATGGTGGCCACACAAAATACTGACACTTTGGGCCCAATTTGGACATTTTCACTTAGTGGTGTACTCAATTTTGTTGCCAGCGGTTTAGACATTAATGGCTGTGTGTTGTGTTATTTTGAGGGGACAGCAAATGTACACTGTTAAACAAGCTTTACACTCACTATATATATATTTATATATATATACAAGTACAAATACAGCTATGGAAAAAATTAAGAGACCACTCCTAATTTTTCTTAAATCAGCATCTCTCCATGTATGGCAGCCATTCCATTCCAGTGTCTGTTAAATTCCAACACAGGCACACCTCATTTTACTTAATGAGGTATTGATTAGGTGATTACCTGAACCAAATCTAATTTCACGAGGAAAAGTATAAAAACCACTGCTGTGGTCATCACTATCCTCTTGCAATAGGACCAGCTGGATAGCAAAAACAGTGCAAGTAGTACCTCAAAGGTAATTTGAATAAAAAAATAACTATTCAGCATGACAAAACAGTTGAAAAGAAAAGCTTTGAATGAGGAAAAGAAGGGTTCAATTATGGCTTTACTGGCAGAGGGATACAGTGAGTGTCAGGTTGCTTCCATCCTGAAAATGTCAAAGACTGCGGTTCATAAGAACAAGGTCAAGCAACAGACATTGGGGACAACAAAGCTACAGCCTGGCAGTGGGTGAAAACAACTATCCACTGACCGAGATGACCGTCAACTCATTTGAATATCACTCAATAACCGTAGGATGGCATCAAGTGACCTACAAAAAGAATGGTAAACAGCAGCTGGGGTGAAGTGCACGGCGAGGACGGTTCAAAACAGGCTCCTAGGGGCAGGGCTGAAGTCGTGCAAAGCTAGAAAAAAGCCCTTCATCAATGAGAAGCAAAAAAGAGCCAGGCTGAAGTTTGCAAAAGACCATGAGGATTGGACCGTAGAGGAATGGAGTAAGGTCATATTCTCTGACGAGTCGAATTTTCAGCTTTGCCCAAAACCTGGTCGTCTAATGGTTAGACGGAGACCTGGAGAGGCCTACAAGCCACAGTGTCTCGCACGCACTGTGAAATTTGGTAGAGGATCTTTGGTGGAGGACTTTTGCAAATTAAACAATGAAAATATATCATATGTTTTTGTTTCCCTTATTTGGAATACCTTTATTATGAATTGAGGTTTAGATAAGAATTTTATTAGTTTATTTTAATATTTTATACAAAAGGTGAAATATATTTTTGGATCTTTGGATTTGAATAACTATCTGGGTAAATTGCAGACTGTCAGCATATTCACTTCAGGAATGTATTTGAATAAGCTCAAGTAATGTTCTATATTAACATTTATGTATTAATTGAGGTTCAGCAAGTAATTTCACACATGCTAGTTTGCTTCTTTTGTAGATGGAATTTGCATGTTACAAATCCATTGGAGTAGTTTACTATTCAAGTTTGAAAATTTGTTTAACTACAACACCAGATTTCCACCGAAAATGCAAAACCGGTGTGTTTTATTATCCGTACAATTGTTCAACTACACACACACCCAAGGACTCATACAAACACACATCCCTCTGTCCTGCTTTTGCTTTGTTGTGCAATGCACCCAGCCCTGGTGGAGCCTGGCCTTGGAGGAATGGCTGGGCGCTCAGTCAGGGACGTGACCAGAGTGGACGAATCATGCTAATTGTCTGGGAGAGAAACGGCGTGTTAAACCCAAGATGAAGGCAGAGAGGAACGCTCTCTCAAAAGCAATAACCACTCCTCAACTTTTGCTGCTCTGGTATATCCTTGTTTCATCCCAGTCAGGTAAGTGAAACTTTCTTGTTTTGGGGGGACCCACATTTGTGCTGACTTAAAGGAGTGTGCATGGTTCCCTTGCAGGACAAGACAATGTTAGCAACAGGTATTTGGAGTGAAGTAGACAGGTGTATGTTGTTAATTGCATAATCTCTGACTGACAGACATGTTTGGCTGATGGTTGAGGCATGTCCTACTAAAAAACTTTTGCTTGGAAATGTGTCCAGCTAAAACATATTTCCATCTCATATTGTCTAAAAAATTATATATTATATGTAGATATATATATATATACATATAATATGTATATATACATATACACATATATATATATATATACATATATATATATATATGTGTATGTGCATATTTAAATAATTCAAACTGACTGCGCAATGTCATACCTAATTACTAATCTTTTAACAACTGTACTGTAATTACACTTCTAATCATTAAATATACAAATAATAACTATTATAGTAATAGCGACATAAAAGAAAATAGGTTTGGACTACATTTACTTTTAAGTCATTTAGGAGACACTCTTCTTATCCAGAAAGTACTTAGTTTTTAGTGCTTCAATTTTTGTACTGACCTCCTGTGGGAATTAAACCCAGAACCGTGGCATTACAAGCACCGTGCATTACCAACTGAGTAATACTATACATAATCTATGGATTTAAAAATTTATATTATTTGTCAAAAAGCAGTCTCAATGGGCCCGAGAATGAGTCCCGGAGTAACATACTTGCAATGGACATTCTCTATTGAGCAATATCTTTGTCCTTGACTGTATAGTCTGGGTTTTGGAAATCTTTGTTCCATTATAAAACTGAAGAGTTTGTTCTCAACAACCAACAATGTTTGGTTCATATCAGTGGTATTTTACCACTGTAAAGCTCATGTGAGAGATGTTGTCCAATAAGTTCAGCAGTTTCGCTAAAGTCCTCTGCCGTTACGTGAAATTATGCCATGGAGCCAAACTTCTCTGTGAAAATGGCTCAGGCAGCAGGGTTTGTGGTTTGGAGGGCAGATGCTGGTTGGTACAAGGTTGGCTAAGAATTTGAACTCAGGATATTCAAGTGCGACATAGAAACATACATTAGTATATGCCTTATAAATATATAATTCTAATTATATGCACTGTACCACTGAAGGGTACATACGCAAACATAGAAACATACGTTTGACAGACATTCTTAGTACTTTGAGAGGTGCGGTTATGTCATGTCATTGCTGTTGTGTTATCATCAGCAGAATCACTGGGGCCCTCTGTGCCTGGGCTCAACCAATCGGGAGCTTGTGTTGCACTGAGAGCTCTTTTCATGAGCTGCCAGGAAGGAAATTGGTTCAAACAATCCTCCCTTTTGTCAACTCATCCCAGCCTTCTCTGAAGACTTGCAAGCCGTTACCACGGCAATGCAGTGCTGCCACACAGGCTTGCTCCAGTGCGCTCCGCCTGAATTGGGAGGGGGCAGGTGTCCAGAGTCAAGTCAGCAGCAGCCTACCGCCCACAACAACAGCCACTCTGATTTACCAGCCCACTCTGGTCACATATTAGGTTCTTTCCCTTAGAGAGAAAACCTCTGCTCAATGAACTGTAAAAATTCCAGCCATATCTGTCAATAATTTAGACTATTGGAAATATGCTTCGTAGCAACCTTGTAAGACACTTACCAGGCCCGGACAATAAACTGTTAACGCCTGCATCACACAGGTTTTAATATATAGTCAGACATACTAACCTTCAGTAAGGTAATTGGATTGGAAGAGGTTGTAAGCATTCATTAATGTATGTCTGAGGTTGCCTTTTCACCGACTTCGATCTTATCGCCTGTTACTTAAAGATCCTGGCACATAGCACTCACTTGGGTGAACCAATCACTAAATTTCACTGAGATAATGCGCATCAAGTTGGATTGTTTTGGTTCCTTGATGGGGGAACCAACAAGGCTGTGACATAACATTAAAAGTTAGTTGTATGAAATGGTGTTGTATGTATGTTCCTCATGTCGGCATAGCTAGTTGCTTATGTTCAAACTCAACAACAAACTGTGTAATACCTGCACATATCTAAACCACTAGACTACACTCATTAGATAGCCAACTAATGTTAGTGAGTATCTAGCTAGCTAGAATAACTAAGCTATGAGGCACCATCAGCTAATTCCTCATGCACTGGCACAGCTCACTGTCAATAATATAATGCAGTATATTCATAATACTGGCTTACCGTAGCTAACTAGCTACAAAAGTTTACATTATGTTAACAGTGGCTAACAATGTTACAGATTAAACTCTTAGCTGTCCCAACCCTGTGGAAGGTCAGTTCCCAATCAGCCCAGTCAAAATTATTCTCTGCCCTTCCACCCTAAATGGTGGAAACTGCTTCCCTTTGGAATTAAGACAGCATTCCCTGCCCATTTTCAGAAAAAACAATAAATACCAGGCTGTAGGTGGATAGCTTTGTAAAATCTCATAACAATGTCAGCTTTTCACAGCTACTAATTTAGCAATAGTAGCTAGCTTTAGTGAAATAAATGTTACGTTGTTTTTGCTGCATTGGTTAGCACCATCTCTTTTGTTTCATAAGAAATGGCTATGACTGGCTGTTTGTGGTATTGTCAAACATCATGAATATGGATCATTGATGCACATAACACATAAGATTAAGACCTGCTCAACAGAATCTGAATATTATTTACAGATTTATTTTTATAGATTTTATTTCAACCTGTGTTAGGCAATGGACCTAATGGTCCTAAGGATGGTCCAGAACTGGACTTTTGGGTCTCCAGCACCGGCTATCTTTTGTAAGCTGACATTATGCATGGAATGGTCATAAACATAATATGGCATGTATTAGAAAGAGTTCAGAGCCTAATGCCAGATTCTTATCAGAGTGCATAGTACACTTCAACTACAACCCTGTTTCCAAAAGTGTTGGGACGCTGCGTAAAATGCAAATAAAAACAGAATGCAATGATGTGCAAATCATTTAATCCCCATATTTATAATAATACAAAGACAACATATCAAATGTTGAACCAAAGAAATGTTATTGTTTTTGGAAAAATATAAACCCCTTTTGAATTTGATGCTAGCAACACATTTTTAAAAAGTTGGGACATGGGCATGTTTATTATTGTTTTGCATCACCTCTTCTTTTAACAATGCACTGTAAACGTTTGGGAACTGAGGAGACCAATTGCTGTAGATTTGAAAGTGAAATGTTTTTCCATTCTTGCTTGATATAGTTCGGGGTCTCGTTTGTTGTATTTTTCATTTCATAATGTGCCAAATGTTTTCAATGGGTGTCAAGTCTGGACTACAAGCAGGCCAGTTTTGCACCTGGACTCTTTTACTATGGGGCCATGCTGTTGTAATACATGCAGAATGTGGTTTGGCATTGTCTTGCATGGTAAAGTTTTAACTTGCATTTGTGGATATAGTGACAAACTGTATAGTGACAAGGTTTTCAGAAGTGTTCCTGAGCCCATGCAGTTATTTCCACTACAGAATCGTGTCGGTTTTTATTGCAGTGCCACCTGAGGGCCCAAAGATCCAATATTGGTTTTCAACTTTGTTCCTTGCATACAGAGATTTCTCCGGATCCTCTGAATCTTTTAATGATATTATGTACCATAGATGATGAGATCCCCAAACTCTTAGCAATTTTATGTTGAGAAACATTATTCTTAATTTGTTGCACTATTTGCCTGCGCAGTCTTTCACAGAGTGATGAACCACTCCCCATATTTACTTCTGGGATGTTCTTTTTATACCCAATCATGTTGCTGACCTGATACCAATTAACCTAATTGGTTGTGAGATGTTCCACCAGGTTCTTTTTTGTACTACAAAACTTTTCCAGTATCACACAACATTTCCAGTCTTTTGTCGGCCCTGTCCCAGCTTTTTTAGAATGTTTTGCTGGCATCAAATTTAAAGTGGGCATATATTTTTCCAAAAACAAAATTTTTCAGTTTCAACATTTGACATGTTGTCTTTGTACAGTTTTCTATTTAATATAGGGCTTAAATGATTTGCACATCTTTGCATTCTGTTTTTATTTCCATTTTACACAACGTTTTTGGAAATGGGGTTGAAATATTTATTTCATCTGATCAGCCAGACATCCACCTAAACTCACAGCCAATTCTATTAATGTCACTGTTATGCAGCTCCTGACCAAAACAGCACAACTTCTGCCTAAATTATGCCAACCACTTGGGATTCGCACGCATTTCAAAAATAGCACAATGCTTTTCTTTTTTTTTAATTTTATTAAAAAATAGTATTAATTATCCATATACCATATACGTTTTTGACCAAAGACTGCAGGCAAGACAAGCTGCACAAGATCTGATTGACAGTTCTGGTTGCCTTGTGATAGATGCCAGTTCAGGTTACAATTATGTCTGAAAAGGTTGGGCCATTTTAAATTATTGAGACAACTTACAGGTGCTGGTCATATAATTAGAATATCATCAAAAAGTTGATTTATTTCAGTAATTCCATTCAAAAAGTGAAACTTGGATATTATATTCATTCATTACACACATACTGATATATTTCAAATGTTTATTTCATTTAATTGTGATGATTAAAACTGACAACTAATGAAAATCCCAAATTCAGTATCTCCGAAAAATAGAATATTACTTAAGACCAATACAAAAAAAGGATATTTAGAAATGTTGGCCAACTGAAAAGTATGAACCAGAAAAGTATGAGCATGTACAGCACTCAATACTTAGTCGGGGCTCCTTTTGCCTGAATTACTGCAGCAATGCGGCGTGGCATGGAGTCGATCAGTCTGTGGCACTGCTCAAGTGTTATGAGAGCCCAGGTTGCTCTGATAGTGGCCTTCAGCTCTTCTGCATTGTTGGGTCTGGCGTATCGCATCTTCCTCTTCACAATACCCCATAGATTTTCTATAGGGTTAAGGTCAGGCGAGT
>JACXGI010005111.1:0-49088 GCA_016801175.1 Esox masquinongy | reverse complement strand
TCCAAATAGAGTCCCGGTGTAGAAAAGTTGGGTAAAAAGGTCAACAGATAAAAATATTGCGTTGGTAAACTCTTAAAGTAGAATTTAACCAATTAGTTTACAAAGAGTAAATTCGAAAAAGTTTGGCAGGTAGCCAGGTAGGTAACAGCAAGCAGCGTGCAGCACGTCAACAATCCCACAATGCAACAGTGACAGCAGTCAATCAGTCAATCAATTATGATTGCTTCGGCTTGCATGAACGTCTTTGGCAACAGATTCCTCACCAAGGACACCATTGCATTGGTCCCCTCAGACAACTACAATTGTTGTCAGAAGACATTCTCAAACAGCTCAATCCAATGGCTTGAATATGTGGCCTCTGATGAGAACATATCAATACAGCACGCCCTGAACAGGGGTGAAGTGAAAATCGGTGCCTACTATGTTGATGGGTACGCTGAACGCGATGGGGTGTGCACAATCTATGAATTTCTAGGCTGTTTCTGGCATGGTCACCCAAAGTGTCATTGTTCAGCAAGCATCAATCCGGTGACAAAGATTCAGTACGGGTTGATGCACCAACAATGGTTGACAAAGCTTGAGGCTTTTAAAGAACAACACAACGTACATGTTCAATACATATGGGGGTGTGAGTGGAATCAGCTTAAAAACACATCCGCAGATGTCAAAGCTTTCTTGAAGACCTTTGATGCTCCAGAGCGCCTTGACCCTCAGGATGCTCTTTTTGGCGGTCGTACCAACGCAATTCATTTGAAATTTACGGCTCGAGAAGGGGAGACTATTCAGTATAACGATATCTGTAGTCTTTACCCATTCTGCAACAAGACAAAGACTTATCCGATTGGGCATCCAGACATATTCTTTCGAGATTTCAAACCACTAGACACCTACTTTGGTATTGTTAAGGCTACGGTGTGTCCACCGAAAGGCCTTTATCCCCCCGTTTTACCGCACAGGTTCGGCGGTAAGCTGTTCTTTCCCTTGTGTAGATTATGTGCAGAGTCTGAAAACCAGGTAACTGATTGTTCACATACTGATTCAGAAAGATCTTTAACTGGTACCTGGGTTTCTATTGAGCTGGTTAAGGCTGTTGAGAAAGCTTATCGCATTGTGAAAATATTCGAAGTCTGGGATTTCGCCAGGACATCAGATAATCTTTTTGCAGATTACATGAGAAAATTCCTGAAGCACAAGCAGGAAGCTAGCGGCTTCCCACCATCTGTTGTTGACGATGCTGGTAAAGACCGGTATATCCGTGAATATCATGAAAAGGAGGGTGTGCAGCTTGACAAGGAAAACATTGTTCTAAACAGCGCTAGGCGATCTTTGGCTAAATTGGCCATGAATAGTCTTTGGGGTAAGATGGGTGAGCGGTCTAATCTTATGAACACGATGCTAATTACAGATCCGGAAGAGTTTAGCCACTACCTTTTTTCCAGTGAAATAGAAGTTGGCTATTTCTCTTTCATCTCAGACATAGTTGCGATGGTACAGTGGCGTTACACAAAACAGACAATCAAACCACGTAACCGCAACATTTTATTGCCGCGTTCACAACCGCTTATGCTAGACTCGAGTTGTATTCACGATATTGGAGAAGTTGGATAGACGTGTAATCTACACAGACACTGATTCAGAATGGCCCACTGGGGCCATTCTTGGGTGACTTGACCGATGAGTTGCCAGATGGTGACAGCATCGCTCAATTTGTTAGTGGTGGGCCAAAGACATACGGTTACAAAACTGTTAAAGGTCTGATCTGTCTCAAAGCAAAAGGCATTACACTCAACAGCTACAACACAACCATTGTTAACTTGGAGACGCTAACACGACTGGTTAATAACTTTGTACGAGGCGAGGGTGGCGATGATGATCACATCCTTGCTAATGCAGACACAATTGTGAGAGATAAAAGAACATTCATATTGAAAATGCGAGTAGTGTCTAAGCGTTTCAGAGTTGAGTACAACAAGCGAGTACTGCTCCCTGATTACAGCACAAGGCCTTATGGGTACTAAATCACATTCTAGGATGGATAGTGGTTTTGACCCGCGACTTCAACACCCATTCGGCTGTGTCATTAGTGGCCCCAGTAACTCGGGTAAAACATATTTTATGAAGATGTTGTTGCATATCGCTGACGTTGTTTTCTCCAGAGAAATTCAGAATATCGTCTGGGTTTATTCATGTTGGCAACCACTGTATTACGAAATGTTGAAGGTGAGGAAGATTACTTTTATAGAAGGTCTACCAACATTATTGTGTGATGACAATCTGCTACCGATTCAGAAAAACAACCTTTTAATTATTGACAATTTAATGAAAAGTGCATCAGAGAGTTTGGAGACGGAGAGAGTTTTCACACAATATTCACACTACCGTAACCTGAGTGCAATTTACCTTGTCCAAAACATGTTTGTTAAAGGCAAATCTAGTAGAACTATTAACTTTAACACAAACTACCTCATCTTGTTTAAAAACCCCCATGAAAATCAGCAGATTAGCATTCTAGGCAGACAGATATACCCCGGTCTTTCTCGAGTTTTAAAGACGCAACACATCCGCCTTTTGGTTATTTACTTATTGACTTTAAAGCTACAACACCAGAAGACTACCGTCTGAGAACGGGGTTATATTCAGGGGATTGGCCTGTCGCGTACGTTTCTAAGAAAGTTTGATCATGTCTAAACATATTCGTAGAAATTTACCACTTTTGAAGATGTTATTTAAGGCACCGGCAAGTCAACTAAAAGTTATTTTAGAATCAGCGTCCACCGACCTCATTCTATCACTCTGTGAAATAGCGCGGAAATATACCCTTAACAGAATCACAGCTCCGAAAAGTAAAGAGACAAAAAGCCAAAATTATATACATGTCTAGAAAGTACACTTCAGCCTCAAAGAAAAAAAGAACCATCAACCAATCTGGAGATATTCTACTACCGTTACTAAGCGTTGCAGTTCCATTCCTAACCAGTCTAATTGCATCGAGACACGGTTAAACAACATGGATCATGCTCAGAAAATGTTTCTGGTGCCAAAACATCAGTTAGAAAAACTGCGAGAATCCAGAACCACTAGCACCGATGTAAGACAATCTGTTGAAAATGATTTGGACTCGTCGATTCGCAATATACTTTTGAAGCCTGATATGGATTTACATGAGAAAGCTAAAAGATACTCTGCCATTTTACAAAGATTTTTGACTGTTGTGAGACAGGGGGAGCTTGACACACATACACTGACTTTAAGTCTACCCGGGTCTGAGACTGGGCCTGATGTAGTAAACATGACTGAGTCTAAGCAAACTGTTGACCGAAATTTTAACCTTGTTGATGAAATTTTGGATAATGTGCCTGCGACGCGTAAGAAGAATGTTGAATATATTCTTAATAGAATGCACAGGTCTAAAGATTTGACTTCATGGACTTCAAATGGTGAATTAATTTTCAAAGGAGAGATAATCAAGGGTTCGCACCTGTTGGGTCTGGTTAAAAGTGTGACAGCAACCAATAAAATTGCTGAAGCTAGAAGGCCATTGGGTTGGGGGTTGTTTTTAGAGGCCATGGCATGTTTCAACATGCCTTTTACAACTATTCCAAATGAGCTTGTAAGAAGTAAAATCAATTTGTATAATCAAACATCTGGTGACCCAATGGATGATTTAGCCACACCCCCAGAAACTGGTCATCAACCAACCAAAGCTTTCTTTGTACCCCACAAAATGGCTTCCATTTTAATGTTTTTATTTTATGCTTTTTTATCATTTGTGATTAATTGTCAAAGTGTGTTTTACCTTGAATAAATGTTGTATGAAAAATACTATGTAAACATTGATGTGGTTTTATAAATGAAATGACACAAATTAAACGATTCACAAGATTGAGCATGTTGTATGCAGTCAAACATTTGCTTATCACGCTTACTCTGGTACATCTTAGCTACAAACTTTGAGACTAGCATATCATTTTCTCGTAAATCATCAATATAAAAAGACATAGCATCTTTATAACTCAGACCTCTTGTCATTAGATAGAGAAAGAACACACAATGTTGTCCACACGTGGTTGAAATCATGTCCTGGACTTGTTTTGAACTGTATTCCACATTCTCACAGGTTTGCAGAAAGGCACTGATTGACTTGGGAAAATACGTAAAATCTGGGCGGTTTCCAAAACTGTCATAAAACCTTCCAATGCCATCGTCTGTTATGTAAATAGCCAGCCAGTACTCCCCGGGGTGATTGCTCGGGTGTGTATTAACAATCATCATTGATGCAACATCCCGGACTCGTCCACTAGGTAGTTGGTCGCATGCCAGCACACCATAGAAATGAGTCCTAGATGAAAATTGGTTCCTAATAGGAGTCAACCATGACTTGTCACCGGTTTGACACTTCGATAATTGAGTCAAAAATCGAATACACAACCAAATTAATTGTGTGGAGCAGTGGTTGTCTGAACCTGATCTCAAGTCGTACATTCCCTGACTTAATCAAGGATAGTTGCTCACCGCATTCCTCATCCGGCGCACAGTTGAATACATAAAGAGCATAGCCGTGTAAGAAGTCAGACCTGTCAATAGCCAAGGCTTGGTCCTTTAGGTGTTTTCCTGAAGCTAAGGCCAATTGGTAAAATTCACGCAATGCTGACCCTGTTGTGTAATTTGGTTGGAATGGCTTGCTAGGAAATTGCTGACCGTCTACATACATCGCCATAAACTCCAAATTATAATGTTTGAAATTAAATTGATTTTTAGTGTAACTTCCTGTAAAACTGTCTTTGTCCACCAATCCAACGACAATAAATTTTGGCAGTGGTCCTAAAAACAGGTTTTCCTGGTTGCAAACGCGACCCCCCGCCGGTAAACGAAATGTCTTCATACACACTCTTTCAATTGTGTACTTAGCAGTGGTTGAAAGTAGCGCTTGAGCGTGTCCAAGTTTCACGGCTGGTGAAACAGACACTTTCTTGACAAATAGTGACGCAGATAATATATGCAAACGATAACGCACATCCCTTGCCCCCATAAGACAGAACTCGTCTTTACGGCGGACCATCCTAACCTTTATGTCAACGCCGTTTAACATGAGTTGCTCTTGAAAGAAGATATCACTATGAACAGGGCCAATCATTTCAAATGTTGTACTATCCGCTGAATAGGCAGCCCTTTTCGTGAGTCCATCGTTCTCGCCTGCAGGGTCCGTAACATCCATGTGACCTGCTGCGTCCTTGTAAAACAAACCAGCTGAAAACTGTGTCTTTAATATATCACATCCATAATTCAGAATGTTCTCTATAACGGCTCTGTAGGGGTATGTGTTGCTACTCTGGGTAATTAAACGATCACCCAAGGAGACATCCACTTGTGAAAATAGGGTGGCTATCGGGTAGTTGATAACCCCAACAGGTGCTCCGGCATCAATATTAGTTCCGTCCGGTTTAGTGACTTTTACACGTAGGTACAACAAAGTATTGTTTAGATCAACGTAGTCTTCGCAATTTCCTGCAATAAAGAACTCCAGAGTGGCTGCGTCTGATATTGCTGATACGGTTGGTATTTCAATGTATGTTTTTTTCTCAATAGATGTCTGTGTGAAAGGAACTGTGAATAAATCCAACTCTGTTTTCATACATTCACCAGACATGCGGTGTAGGAGTGCCATCTTCCTAAAATATGTTCTTAATCAACTTTGCGGTGTTCCCTTTGAGGGTCCTACGAGCTGTATGCCTCCTTTTAACCGTAGCTCTTGTTTTTGTCTCATTCTTGCGTTTTTTACTCTTTGGTAGGATCCTCCTACCAGGTGGTCTCTTTCTAACACCTCGAGTCATAACCATCACTCCTGATCCGTCCTGCTGTTTTGTTTGTCGTGACATAACACTGCTGACAACATCGCCAACTATATTCCTCGCTGCATTTTTCAGATGTGGTTTTGCTATTGAGAACCCACGCTTCAACAAAGGTATTGCTATCCGGAAAAGCCCTCGGAAAAGGCCCCCTAGACCAGCCCCATACATTGCAGCGCTACCATGATAACCCGGTAAACCGTTACCGGCCTGTGTTGTGTAGTATTCAACATACCTTTGAGGATCATCGTAGAGTTTCTGAGCCTGCTTCTTATAGTCTAAAAGATTGTTTGATGGGTCTGAAGTGTAATTTTGCAATCACCTTCCCCACTACGAATGAAACCAGCTGATTCTGATCAGATTTTACGTCAATAAAGATCTCATCAAACTGACTCTTACTAAGAGGTATGTAGTGTGGCTTGTCGTACGTCACTGTGACAACTTCGTTCTTTTTCCCTGCAATATGTACAGTTCTCAACAGCGGGACATGACTGTCACCAACTCATTGATAATCAATTATATCTGTGTAGATGTATAGGGTGTTAAACCCTGCCAGAATATCTGTGGGGAATGGTCCGTACCATGGGGCGTACCACCAATCGCCTGGTTTTAAACCTAATATCGTTCCAGTTTTGCACTAAATTTCAAACTAAAATAGGGCTCGCCTTTTAGAAACATTCTATTTTTAAATTCATCATACCCCGCACATACACCATGTGGTTTTATATAAATGTTGATCTCTGCCACTAGTTTTCCTATGCCGTTGTAATAACTGGTGTTGAGTTCATATTTCCAAGTTTTGTCGTGTTTCGAGTCATGTAGTTCAAATGCGTTTTCACCCCATGTAAAAGTCTTCCACGTATGCGGGTATTGGAATTCTATCAAAGATACTTCCCAATCACCTTTCAAATCTATACCTTTGGCAAATTTTGTGGTATAGCTCGAACTCGAATTGTTTGGATAGACATGTGTCGACGAGTTACTGGGCAGCGTTATGTAGAAACCACCGTCACCCATGCTGATCTCCGTCAATGTAAATGACATGATCGTGAAAACCCCGGAGTTTTATCCAGTTTCTAGGTCAACGACTTGTTCCGATGGTATCCAGCTGTTGAATTTCTCAGGCCACCCAAACCATTTCACAAGACTCATTTTCTTCCCTTTCTGTACTTTCTCACCCAGAACTGCTTCCACTTTAAAATTTTTATCCTTAGCCACGATTATTTTCAGTAATTCCTGTTCATAAAAGGTCCCAACTATCACATCACCATCGTAATATTTTATTCTATATACAGGAGGTACCCGTGGAATGTATTCTGTTATTGTAAAATATTCATCTGTGTACCCTTTTTCATAGCCTTTTGTAAATGCTCCTCTCAACTTTGAGAGTCTCACAGTATCCCCAACCCGGAACTTGTAACTTTGATTACCATTTCTCATTATTGTTGTACCATAGATGTTCTTGAGAACTAGTCTATCATTTTCTTCACAAACGTCAGCAGGCTTCATCTTAATAGACCGATGGTAGCTATGGTTGTATCCATGAACTAAATCTTGAATAACCTTAACATAGCGATGAGTGTTTGCAGCTGTGAGATACCTCCACATTTGTGATTTAATGGTTTTATTAAATCTCTCAACGATACTCGCTTTGACATCATTTCCTGTAGCAAAATGTTTTATGTTGTACTTCTTCATTAACATTTCAAAATGTGAATTAAAACACTCCTTCCCCTTGTCCGTTTGGACTTTTTGTGGTGTTCTTCCTTCTTTTAATGTCTTCAAATGCTCGCTTTACCTCGCTAGCGCTTTTATTTCTCAGCACACGAATCCATGCGTATTTGCTTAATACATCTATGCATGTTAACATAAATTTCATGTTATCATTTTCCGCACTATAAGCACTCATGTCAACCAAATCCAGCTGAAATTGTGAATTTATATCATGAACAATTACTCTATTTCTTTGAAAATGTATAGCCACAGGCCTGTGTAGCGTGTATGTATCCTGGGCGAGTAGCCAGTCATCCGCCTCGCCATTTTTGAGGATCTCCCCGGTTTTCTCCAAGTACACTCTTTTCAAACCCTCTCTACCCACATAAGCAGCAGGGTTTTCGGGGTCGTAGTAAATACTTTTCATAACCTGTTCAGACATCGTAGAGCATTTGGGCAATAATAAGAAGTAATACATGTTTAACCTCGTTTTATTTGAGTTTTCGAAATTACACATCATCCAAGAAATTCAGAAAAGTTACGCAAACATTCAGATTTCTGCTGGTTAGAAAACCTGTAAACAATTTAGAAATACAATCTACATCAACAGCATCATTACTCAGCAATTTTATCACACAAACATCTGTTACATATGTAAACAAACAACAGTTGCCCAATTTTAAAGTCTTCGTTGTCAACATTTGAAAATGTTAGAAGTTTATACATAAAGTTGTTTAGAGCCATTGATTTAACACCGTTTGACGACAATTGCCGCCAATCATCAGGTATGTTCCTGACCATTTCCATATGCTTGTTCAGATTATTAAAACGTTTTATACTGACATGGGCTCGGTTATTAAAAGGTCTACAACCATCAACACTCTTGATAGCTTTGTGCATCAACTGTTTAATCGCTAAACCCACATAGGATTTGTTTATATACATGTAAACACGACAACTGAAGTTACCCATCCTTAAACAGCAGACTCTTTGCTTTCGTCGCACCAAGACGCCACTGCGTCGCATACTGCATCCTCATTAAATTTATCCATTTATTCATCCCTGTTCTCACTCAGTCTCTGTGTGATGTTCGGCTCCAACTTGAGGTCATGCAGAAAGTTCTCAGCCGCCACGTGAACATTGGTAAGCGGTGCATGAAACCCCGATGTGTTCAAAGCCTTGACCAACACATGATTCAGTCGCGGTGTTAAAACTGTCTCCACAATGTCATCATAATGGGTCTCAAAAAAATAATCAGGAGGATCGAGACAAGAATGTCTTCTCTGGCTCGGGTGGTCCACTTCACATCCGATGCATGCTTTGTAGAGAATAGCCCCAACAACGTTTTCCAGAATCATGCCCAATGTTGCTTGATGATCTTTAAAACTTTTGGTGCAAGGTGTTTGTCCATTTTGTGATAACTCTTGTTAGCATTTGGAAGGTATGACAGATTAAGAGGTCCTAGCTGATCACCAATCCGGTCAATCCAATGGTAGTTTCTTGTTGGGTATGCCGGTGGAATCGAGCTGTCTGGGTCAGGGGTTCCGTAGAAGGCCTCAGCGTTGTCATCCCAGGCGTCACACAGCAAGTCCTCAGCCTTGGGTTCTTCAATATCCGCTTGGTTGTAATCTTGAGACATGTTTCGTAAATTCTTCCGACTGCTTGATAGTCACAGGCGGTATGTCTGTTTTTATGCTGTGTTGAGGACGGTGTTAGCTTAAGGCGGGGCTTCAGGGTCTTACGTCAGTCGAACCGTCCGCAGTCGCAGTCACAATCTAACCCGCTGACATTTTCCGGTAATAGTTCCAATCTAACAGAGTCATACTGCTTCATTCCCTCGACAAATTTAAACAGTACATCTACCGTATTATGGGTGCCCTGTTTTGGCCTGGTGTTAAAAACCACTTGATCAGTCACACCAGCCTTAAACTCTTGGCCTTCGGGTAATTCATAAAATGCAACCTCCGGTATCTCTGGGTTGAAAATGTATCCACCGATCCAACCGTTGTCCAACTTCCAATCCCGTGCCAACATACCCTGGTGCAGATAATGGATTTGTGTTAAACTCTGCATCGGTTTCTTCTGTGCTGCCATGTTGAATCGCTGCTGTCCATTTGTAATTTCTTACCAAATCGCTGAGCTGCGGTTAAGTTGTTAGCTTTCAACGGTGTTTCACCCAAAACATTGATCGCCGCACAATGGGCCATGTTTTGTATTATGTAGGTAGGTTTACTCAGACAATACTGAATGACCATCTCCGTTGTCTGCGTGGTTTAAATTCACAGACCACACCAATCATCCCATAAAACATGAAAGGTTAACACCCATGGGTTGTAGGACATCTGTTGCACCACTTGTCAGAAGATAAAACCCTGGGGTGTTTATAGAATATATGCTGCACCCTGGCACCCTTTTGTTGAACACCAAACATCTTCCCGCTGATATAACACTTATTTATTGCCTGGGAATTTAACATTCCAGAACCCTAAGACCCATTTGTTAAACATCAAACATAGCGCACCTGTTATAACACTCGTCCGGGGTGCTTATCAGTTGTTGTAAAACATCAAACATGGACACATCAGTGCAGTCATAAATCACAAAGTCACCGAACATGCATACGTCATTCCGGAAGTCCCGCCCTAACACACGTCATACAGGAAGTCCATACGTCACACCGGAAGTCCCGCCCAGCAAACCGGATGTCCCGCCCACCTGTCACTTCAATCTGGAAGCCCCGCCCACTTGGGTCATAAATCACCATTCTGACACAATATACCCTGCATTTACTACTCGCATTCATTGCGTCGTTAATGTTTTTCTTCGGCGAGGCCCGCCCTTTAGGCTTTTGCCTTAGCGCCGACTCCACGAAATTGAAATTTGCCTTCCAGTGTTGTGCTGGTGGCTGGCACACGTGGAGGTATTCGCCTGTTAACTTTGGATTCGATGCAAGACTGATTTCCTAAATTCAATCCGAGTGATGATTTGGCACTTTGTAAAATTGTTTCCTAATTTGGTAAAATATGGTCTCGTGGTTTCATTTGAACAGGTTAAAATATTGTGTTTCTCTCTCCTTGTATGGGGTAGGAGAATGACGAACCACATGGTGATAGTCTTTAACGTTAAGAAAACACGCAGTTTTCCGTGACGACTGCTTTGGCATCTAATACAGTCATGGCCTGCAACATAGAGTAAAATAGCCTGAGCCTGTTTATTCCCCTAATAGCCGTAGGCCGTAAAAATTAGATGTCCTATTTTCAATGTTGAATTGGGTTTGGTTAAATGATTTGGTTTCATTTTGTTTGTATTTGCTATAACTGGGATAATACTTGTTTTTAGACCAACGTCTGATACTCGTTTTTGGGATTTAGATTCTAAAATGGTACACTGGAAAATTGACAAATGGGGTAGATTGCTGTGACAATGTTTAGAGACCTAGACTGAGTGTCCTTGTGATTACTCACTGATTGTACCTTGATTTAAGTGACATCATGCATCTGTTTTCTGTTAACTTGGCCTTTCTGGAGAGTATATATATTTTTTTTCTTTCTCCCTGCTGTTGCTGTGTTGATAAGATAAGCAATTTTTTTTTTTACAAACAGCAACGATATTAGATGAGTGTGGTAATAACTCTGCCCCTTCAGTTGACGTGGGATGTCGGCTAAGTTGAAAGCATGAGGTCTCTCACTACACTCTGAAGACCATGTCGTGTTTCTTTAACATTTTAAACAAGCCTTTATGGCCTACCAGAAGTGGGTGAAGTCTTGGGCTCTAGGAAGGGGGTCAGACCCCCTGGGTTGGCCTCTACCAACCTTTCCCATTGAAAAACGAAAAGTAGCTTATTACAACGGGTTAAATTTGAGTGTTCTGACTGGTCTGACTGGCATCTGTTAAAATCAGCATTCCTTAGTGTCCATTCACAGTGTTTGTCTAATTTGGGTTTTTGGAAATAGTTTGTTTGATGTAAAATCTAACATTGTAATGTTTGAGTAGAATACATTTTACAATTTTGATTTGGTTTAGCTAAGAAAGAACAAATTTGTTGGGATGAATAGTGACTATGAGAATGTGACTGTTCAGTTTGTGTGATATTTGATTAGAAGTAATCATATTAATCTCATGCATTATGGACTAAGTGGGTAAAAAGGTGCAGGGAGCACATTTTTGTTATTCCTTGCATGTTTACTAAGTTTTGTTATGTTTTAAGTGAAACTGAGAAAGCAATTCTGCAGCAAGTTCTATTCTAGAAAACCAAGTTGAGAAGTTTTACATAGGCTAAATTGTAAAGAGAGGTACAGACCCACTGGAGTGTGCTGCTCACTCACACAGACACCAGTGTGTGGGGGGGTTCTGTAAATTTAGACTCATTTGAACTCTTTAGAAGAGAAACGGATTTACTGGTCACATTATTAAAATTGGGTTTTCTAATTTGGCTACACTGAATACTTTGTGTTCACTATTCTGGTGTTGACTGGTTACGACCATTAGTTATCTCTCAAACAGCAAATAGGTCGAAAGCCAAATTGAGACTAGGTTGAGACTTTCTTTAACGATTCTCAAGAGAAAATTGTAACTAATACCTTGAGAGTATATCCAGTACAGATGAGAGTTGAAGAGTACAAAAAGATGGAAATTGTATCTGGATTCTATATTTCCCTGTGTAAAAGTGTAACATATTTATAGAACAAGATTGGGTCACTCACTTTTAATCAAGACCCTCACACCCTGTTTCAGGACAAGCTTTGGTGATACAGGACAAAAGGGGGGTCATGATTTATGACAGGATTACAGTGTCTTTTCTGTGTCAGTACTTAGGAGAAACTGACACTATGCAACATTTGGTGGAGTAATTAAAGGTTAAATAACAGTCATGTTATTTGAGCTTCAAGATGGTATGAAATGTTTTGATTGGCAATAAGGTTTTTAATAATTTGTGTTAAACAAAGGTGAATTTGATTGTAGTTCCGAGACAAAACAATCAGATGTAATTATATATATCAACTGAGATCTGGTTAGATGAACTGAAAATTGTTTATGAACTACTCTTTGAGAGTGATATTTCAAAATAAGCAAACTATCTTAACTAAGGATGTGTAATTGGAACAATAATAGGAAATTGTTCTTCTGTTCTTTTTGTTGTTTTGTTATTTGTTGGTTGTTAAACAACTATAGAAAAGAGTGGAACAGTAGAACAGAAGCACCAGAAATAGTGTTTCCACTACACTGTTACTGTTTATAACTGTTCTAATCTATTTAGACAAAGGAAACAGAAAGATATTGGATATACAGGTATACAAGTTTAAGTGTTTGGTAGGACTGGTTTCTAATGCATTAACAAGAAGCAACAAGCTAATGTAATGGACATTTCTGATTGTGTACTGTGCAGTTGCAACTAATCTTCTCAAGGAGAATTCACTGACAGGTACAGGACACTTGGAAGCGATTTAGCAATAAGACTGGTTGGACCCAGAAAGACTGAGTTTGGCTTAAAGGACAATTGTGAAATGGGCTGAGATAAGATGGATCTCTCACACACACACATGGACTGTCCCACAGCTGCAGGCGGATTCTTCCCGAGGTGCAGCGCGTCTACAGTAATGCCTGGTTCCTGACAGCTGGACTAATTCTAGTCCTGATGATTCTGCTTCGAGATGTAGAAGGCAACCACCAACCAACGGGAGGAGCTAAGGAAGGCTCCGGTTCTGGACAAACGTTTACTGGGGCACCAAAAGACCAACTGCACAACATCATGCCACGCTGGTTGGGTCCATACCAGGTACACCTCTTCTGCTGTCCAGGTAGCTGAGAGAGGAACCTTGGGTCGATGACACACGCTAAAGGAGAGCTTCATTGTTTAAAGATTAGGCACAGTGAATTGAAGTCACTGAGGGAAAAGTGAGCTTTTTGGTAATAGTGACCATCACTTCCGACCCAGCCTGCAGTTAGAGAGCCCTTAGATAAAACTGAGCATCTTGGCATTCACAAAGGAGAACACACAGATTCTCCTGACCTGGCTGATAAAGCAGCTAGAATGGAGACAACTAGAGCTGTGTCATCGTAATCTGCATTTGAGCTATGAAGGACAACACCTTGGAATATACATCTGACTTTTACGTTCTGTTACATCGGTCTGCCAAGAAATGGTTCATAACTGACTGTCTGACGTTTGGAGGAGCAGAACATTTGTGATGACTTTGGAAGTACATCCAATTGGAACCATGAGAGGACTTTCAGTGAATTGAACAATTGGCATAAGACGACTTTGTACCAGTAACAAATTGAAGGATGTATTCAGCGATTGATGTTTACACACCCACGTGTCGATGCTACATATTCTATACTGTCAGTATATATGTCATTTGAGATTACTTTATTTGACCAGTGATTTTAACATAAAACTTTTTGCTGTACCATGTCATGGTTCTGTATAATGAAAATGTGTGGTCTTGGAGTTACAACGAAGGTAGTGGTCTAGAAGCATGTAAATGAGGATCCAGACATTTCAGATTTGTTCCATTCTCTAATCATTAGGGTATTGACAGGGTCATGTTGTTACAGAGTACTGTTTTGTTGCAGTCTACATCCTAATGAGTAAACTGTTTAAGGATTGATACCAAGGGTTGGTTTGGTATCAAGAGGATGGATTGTTATGGAAATTTCTTGAACTGATGTATTCTTATTAATTAAAGTATTGGGTCCCCATGTTTAGATAAGAAAAGGAATGTCGGTTGTGCTGTGGGAAAGGACGTATGAGGTGTCGAGGTAAATGTAAATCTTCAGCAGGATGGGGGTAGATACAGATCAATTGGTTTTAGGACAGGATAGAGGAAGATACACAACAGGGGGTAAGATGGATAAGGAACGTGTTGTTTTTATGGTGCGACCATGCAGATTCTTATCTCCACCCATTCCTCTATAAGTATTGAATGTATTTCCAAATGCTTCAGAGACTCCTCAGATGATTATCCTGTAAGCGTTTGACGCGTCTCTCTATTTGCAAATAAACTGTTAATTGTGCCAAGAGAATTTTGTCTCTGTACTTCCTCCTTTAAGAGTTCTGATCGATGAAATTGCCATCACAACTGCCCTGGGTTAGAAGAAGACATAGGCTTAATTGGGTGGTCATATCTGTTTTTAGTTTAGTCATAATTTTTATGAATGTTGTGGAATTTCCACAATAACGTTAAGTTACTGTGTCGGTCTAGGAGCACTCTTTACAACTTCAAAAGCATTGGATAGGATATAATTTAAACCTTTGGTTAACATATAATGTCAATTAAGTTTAAGAAAAATAACGTATTATTACAGACATGGTCAAAATGTGCATTAAAGTTATAATTTAGTGTTTGGCTGACCGACACTATTTAAGAATAAAATTGCAAAATGAAACAGAGTTGGACAATTTCCCTACAATTTAGGAGGTTAGTCAAGATGTTATGTTTGTGTTTCTCATGGGGTAGTTGGGCCATAACCTTTAAAAATGCTAAATTTGAATGCTGTAGATATGCTAATACAATCGCCGTGGTGGTTTGCAGCAGGTACACCACTGCAATATGGTCTGGAGTTTTTTTCCAATAATAGTTAAACAGATATTCCCCTTGAGGGCAATTTGTTTGTTTAGTGAGGTATGTGCCACCAAACTACAGGAGTTTATAACTACATGATAGCCAATTTCATTGACCTGAGAAAAGATTCCGAAGTGTATTCAAAATTGAGAGCTGTTTAGCTTCACAAGAAATTTGTCAATGGGTTATATGGTTTATAATTCCTTCACACAAATGACCATGTTGCACATTTGATGTCTTTGATTGTGTTTACTTTCAACATGTTCATTTTGATTATTTAATTTTAGATTTTTTTTTTTGGAATTTACAGTATGCAACACCTTCTCGAATGGATTCCAGATCCATCCCTATTACCAATTCTCTATTTTTCATGTCCGTCCTGCAATCATGGTCAATGCGGGTTCAGGTTGGCGCCTCTTGTGGCTGTATTTGTCATTTTTCTGCTTTCTCTCATGGTGTCACTTTCCATTGACTTAATGAAATGAAAGCAGGGGGGATGTATGATATGATAATTGATTGTGATTGGAAAGAGTTGAGCTTAGGGCTCAAAGCAAATCAAAATTGGTACTTATAAAAACTTACATGAAAAATTGGGTTGTTCCTTTTTAGCATAGTAATAACAGAGCATTGGCATCTGTTATGTTTTATATCTTCCATTCACAGGATTTGTTTTTAATTTGTTTATTTGAAAATTGTTTTGTTTGATGTAAGGTCTAACATTTTAATGGTTGAATAGCATAGATCTAACCATTTTTGATTTGGCTAAGCAAAGTCAAGTCTGATCAGACAATGGAAACTCATTCTACTGCCAGGTGCTATTGGACATAAAAATAGCACATTGAATGAAATATCAACCAAGCCAGTTCTGGATGGAAAAGGAAATTTGACATAGACTATTATGGAAATTGGCCTTGAGAGGGTGAACGCTTCACTCTATAATGATGGAACTTCTGAGGTCCACAAGTTTTCAGGACTGATCTATTCTCTTCATTGTTGGGAGTTGACGGAACAATACCCAGTGGATGAAAGTCCGATGGACTGTTGAACCACACTAATCGTTGTTTTGCAGTTATACTTTCAACAGATCAGGACATCACAACCCCTTTTCTGATGACAAATCACACCACCGACTGGACACAGACAACAGAGTGTGAGTACAACAACATGTTCAAGAAGGATTTCTACATCTACACTGGTCAAATGTGTTCCATATCTTCCTGACCATGCACATGGCAGAACGATGCCAGGGTCAGATCACTTGGTTTCTCACTCCATTTCTAGATTAATCATCGACAGCGAGATGAGAGAAGAATCCAGTCCTGAAGGTCAGAGTACCACGGGCCAGTTGACTGGAAAGGTCACATGGTCCCAACACAGTGGAAGACACTGTTGTGGTGTTAATCCTGAATTAGTGAAGTGTTGGAAACTCACTACTCTACTACACACCTACACACTGACTGCAATAACTGATATTGGAACTTTACATCACTGATACAAGACAGAGAAAACTGAAGACTAGAACTACAGGATATTTGATGGGAATGTAGCTTAATTCCTAACAATCAATAGTTTTCCTAAATTGACTGGTGTTTTGATGTTATGTATGTATGTTCATTCCTCACAAGACAGGTAGAGGATTACATATGATCACTACCCAAACATTTGTCATTGATACTTGTCTTTTTGTGAAGTTGCTTCATAGTCATAATTACGAAACAGCTATCCTGATATGTTTAATAGTGCCATATTCCTTTTCAAAGGTAGAAACCGTCACTAATACATTCATTGGAGTTGAATGTTGTGTTACGTTCAGGATATGTTGGGTCGTTAGTATGATGTTGATGCATGACTCATGATATATAAGGGGGGACTTTTTATTGGGAATGAATTATGCGTTTCATTAATGTGTCATGTTAGGTCTGTTTCTGATGGACATGGGTTAGATTGATAGTAATCTGATACTTGATGTGTATGGTAAAGATCAATCATCATGTTCGCCACGACTGCAATGTCATACAGTGCTATGTGTCTTTCAGAGCAAGGTGTGTCCACTGCATCTTATTTTCATTTCATTTAAGGAGTAATAAAGCCTCATACGCCAGATAATCCTTTTTATTATTTTTCTTTATTGTTTTTTCTCAGAAGTGTTTGGACCTTTTCATTTCGTTAGGAATTAGATTGTACTTTTATTTTGCTAGTTTTATCAACATGTAATGATTATTTGTTACATGTGTGAAGGGGGGACTGATAGATATTGGGCATGAAAAGTAATTGAATTAAGCTTGACACAATGTATGAGAGTACAAACTATCTCTGTACGAAGGACACTAGGTAGGAAATGTGATGCCCCATTACTGATGGGTCCCAAATACCCTGTCCATACCACCTGTTAGGAACTGTGTATGTGACTGTCATAGGAATATACCATACAAGGGTATTTTGTAGGATAAATCTTTCTTATTATAGTCTGTGTAATGGTTGGCTATGAGCACTGACCGCCTCCTATGTGTCCTGGCATAAAAGACTGTGTTAACTTTGTAATCATTGGAGAACATGTAAGATCTATGGAAGATCAACATTTTGGACTCATGCTCATTAAAGATTCTCCCCTGACTTGTTTGTTTAAAGACTCTGTTCATGGAACAAAAGTGGACAGAAGCTAACATGGTGCTGTGACCCGGATGGATAAGTTTTACTGATTTTACTGAAAATACTGTAGAGCTAAGGGGCTCATTTTGCAATCGCAAGGAAGCAGTATTGGTTGCTGAAAACAACTGAACAGTGAGTCGTAAAACTACACCATTAAACAAAAGTATTCTTACAGCATGGTGCTGTGAGTATGGATAATTGGAATTTGCAATCTGATGGTGAGTCAAACCAGACTATCTGAAAAAAATAAGTCAGTTAAATGAGCATGAGTATCCAGATTAACACATCTGGAACAAGAAGACCTAGAAATGTCTCTTTGGTGAGGACATGTAAGATTTACGTTGACACTGAAAGATGTGTGCTAAGCCTTAGTCCAAAGATTCCACAGAAGAGGCTAAGATCTTTTAGGCCACTAACATTGATGAAACAGTGATGAAAACTTCATTTTATCATGTTCATGGATCAAAAGTGGACAGAAGCAAACAGGATGCTTCAGCAAGGCTGGAATCAGGCAGATTTGTCTTTGTGAAGGACGCATGAATCAAGCCAAGTACAAGGTTATCCTGGAAGAACACCTGCTTCCTTCTGCTCTGACAATGTTCCCCAACACGGAGAATTGGTTTTTCCAGCAGGACAATGCTCCATGCCACACAGCCAGGTCAATCAAGGTATGGATGGAGGACCACCAGATGAAGACCCTGTCATGGCCAGCCCAATCTCCAGACCTGAACCCCATTGAAAACCCCTGGAATTTGATCAAAAGGAAGATGGATGGTCACAAGCCATCAAACAAAGCCGAGCTACTTGAATTGTTGTGCCAGGAGTGGCATAAAGTCACCCAACAGCAATGTGACAGACTGGTGTAGAGAGAGCATGCCAAGACGCATGAAAGCTCTGATTAAAAATCAGGGTTATTCCACCAAATATTGATTTCTGAACACTTCCTAAGTTATAACAGTAGTATTTTGTTGTTGAAAAATGAATATGAATTTTTCTTTGAGGTCAATTTCATTATTTGAGGTCTGAAAACAATGCATCTTTTTTTGGTGACCAGTTGTTGTTTTCTACATATAAATACTCTAAACGAATTTGGGTGTAATGTTGTCAGTAGTTTATAGAATAAAACAAAAATGTTCATTTTACTCAAATACCTATGAATACTAAAACCAGAGAAACTGATAATTTTGCAGTGGTCTCTTAATTTTTTCCAGAGCTGTAAGTCGTGGGGATGAAATATGGTATGGGGATGTGTGGTTTGTGATTTATGGTTGCTTTGATGTTTAACAATGGAGCTCCTGGGGTCAAGCCTATTATATTCCCAGACATTCGATGTTACGATAAGTAACAATAAGTTTTACATTTAACAATAGGGCGCCAAGGTTTGGGAATGTTAAATTCCCCAGGCAAAAGATGTTACGACATGTAGTGATATGTTTGGTGTTTAACAATAGGGCGCCAGGGTACAGGAATGTTAAATTACCAGTCAGTTGATGTTGCGATAAGTGCTGTGTGGGCAACAGATGGTCTATAAACAGTGGGTGGTACCCTTTCATGGTTAACCATGCGATACGTGACTGGCTTGGTCTGTGTATTTAAACCACGCAGACCCCCGGTGTTGGTTATTCAGACTAGCCTGAGTAAACCTATGTGTACATTACAAACATGGCATATTGTACGGTGATCAACACTGGATTTGAAACACCGGTGAAAGAGAACAGCTTAACTGCTGCACAGCAAGTCGGCAAGAAAATACAATTGGGCAAGGATGACACGAAGATGCCACCCCTGAAGAAACCGATGCGGAGTTTAGCTCAAATTCACCAACTACACCAGGATATGTTAGCACAGGAATGGAAGTTGGAACACGGGTGAATTTGTGGATACGTTTTCATCCCTGATATACCAGAAATCGCATTTTATGAATTGTCCGAAGGTGAGGTGTTTAAGCAAGGTGTGACTGATCAAATTATCTTTAATGCTAGTTTATGGAGTATCTTTCAAAAAGTGTTTTATTTGGGGCCAAAGCTGGGGACGCATAATACGGTAGATGTGCTGTTTAAAATCATCTAAGGAATGAAGCAGTATGATTCTGTTAGATTGGAGCCATTTCTGGACAATGTTGGTATGTTAGAGCGTGGCTGAGGATTGGCTGTGTGACTCCTTTGATGACAACGCTGAACCCGGCTATGCTACCCTGATCCCTTGAGTCAACCGTCTTACCCACCAAGAAACTACCATTGGCTTGACCAGCTTGGCTCTCAGCTAGGACCTCTTAATCTATCATACCTGTCAAATGTTGATAAGAGTTGTGACAAAATGGACAAGTGCCTTGCACCACAGGTTTTAAAGATCATCAAAGCAAAATTGATCCTGGAAAACGTTGTTGCAGCTATTCTCCACAAAGCATTCATCAGATGTGAAGTGGACCGCCCGGGCCAGTGAAGACATTCTTGTCTTGACCCGCCTGTTTATTTTTTTGAGACCCATTATGACAACATTGTGGAGAGTTTTAACCCCACAACTGAAACATGGACTGGCCAAGGCTTTGGTTGTATCAGGTTTTCAAACACCGCTGACCATAAGACCTTTCTGCACAAACTCAAGTTGGAGGCGTACATCATACAGAGACTGAGTGAGAACAGGGATGAATACATAGATCAAGATAATACGAAAGCTGTATGCAACGCAGTAGCGTCTTGGTATGACAAACCAATGAGGCTGTTTTAACAGAAATATGAATGTTTGTCTCTCTTTTCTGAAATTCTTGGACATTGTGTAATTCCAAAAACTTGATTAAAACGATGTTAAACACATATTACTTCTCATTATTGATCCAATGCTCTACGATGTCTGAACAGGTTATGAAAAGTATTTACTATGACCCATCAAACTCTGGTGCTTATGTGGGTAGAGAGGGTTTGAAAATAGTGTGGATTTGTGTGCTGAGAAATAAAAGCTATTGAGGTAAAGCGTGGACAAAGGGAAGGAGTTTTTTTCAACATTTTGAGTACAACATAAAACATTTTGCTACAGGAAATGATGTCAAAGTGAGTATTGTTGAGAGATTTAATAAAACCGCCGCACTTGTGATCAAATTGTATCTCCCGGTTTCCAACACACATCGTTATGTTGATGTGAGTCAAGATTTGGTTCATGGTTACAATCATAGCTACCATCGGTCTATTATGAAGCCTGTTGACGTTTGTGAAGGAAATGTTAGACTAGTTCTCAAGAACCTGTATGGTACAACAATGAAGAGACATGGAAATCAATGTTACAAGTTTCAAGTTGGAGATACTGTTAGACACAAGTTGCGAGGCACATTTACCAAGGGCTATGAAAAAGGGTACACAAATATTTTACAATAACAATGCATTCCATGGGTACCTCCTGTATATAGAATAAAAGGTTATGATGGTGATGTGACAGCTGGGACCTTTTATGAATAGGAATTACTGAAAATAAATGTGGCTAAGGATAAAACTTTTAGTGGAAGCAGTTCTGGATGAGAAAATACAGAAAGGGAAGAAGATGAGTCTTGTGAAATGGCTTGGTTTGCCTGAGAAATTCAACAGTTGGATAGCACAAGTCCTTGACCTACAAACAGGATAAAAACACTAGGATTTGGTGAACCATGTAACTTACAACGACTGCGATCAGCATGGGAGGCACTCTTTGTCAAGAAAGTGATTATCACCAGCCGTGAAACAAGGACACGCTAAAGCGCTACTCTCGACCAGTGCAAAGTACCCAATTGAAAGGATTTGGTGAACCACGTAATTTACAACGACTGTGATCAGCATGGGAGACACTCTGTCAAGAAAGTGATTATCACCAGCCGTGAAACTAGGACACGCTGAAGGACTACTCTAGACCAGTGCAAAGTACCCAATTGAAAGGGTGTGTATGAAGACTACCTGCGGGGTGTCATGTTTGTAACCAGGAAAACATATTTTTAGGACCCCTACCAAAACGCGTTGTTGTTGGATTTCTGGACAATGACAGTTTTACTGGAAGTTATACAAAAAATCCATTTAGTTTCAAACATTATAGTTTAGTGTTTATGGCTATGTATGTAGACGGTCAACAATTTCCTAGCAAACCATTCCAAACAGATTACACATTGGGAGGAATGAGGAATGCGGTCAGCGCTGTGATAGAAATCTAAAGTCAGAACCCTTTAAGGCAAGTAAGGTAGAGATCAAAATACTCCAATACAAATACAGTTTATTAATATTTGCAAATAGAGACAGAAAGACACAAACTTAAGATCAGTCACAGTCTGTCGTACAGTTCAGAAACACCTCCTTTTGTATGGGCAAGAAGGTGGGACAACATCTCACAAAATAACTGACCTTTGAGCAACACATGACTATGGTCTCAATCAGCCTAGTCTTGTTCCTTTGATTCGTTTAGCTCTGTATTCGCACTTGCATTTTCCTATTGTGTGAATACATACACTCAGCACTTTACTATCAACACAGGTTGCTAGTGATTTTTCACTCTCCTATACAATGGTATAATTAATCAATACATCAGCTCAGTAAATTTCCTCAATAATCCACCCTTTCGAACTTTAAGCAACCCTTAATGTCAATTCTTAAACAACTTACAGATAGTCAAACATGAATCACTAAGCGTTAGGCGGCCACAAACAATGCCCTAAATATTGTGGTCAATACAGATATCATCACTCCAATAATTAGGGAACGGAAACAGGTCTGGAATGCCTGGTTCTGGGTCCCCATTAGCATTATTCTGGACCATTACCTGTGTCGTAACTTAGAAGCACATTTTTATTAAACAAGAAAATAACATAAGCAAACAAGAAGCAATAACCGCAAAGACAGCAATTAACATTTTGAATATCGTCATACCCCAGGGACCAACTATAGGGGATAACCCTGAGAATGGATACCACCCATGGACTTTGTTGAGCTTTGCAATGCCTTTATTGGTTTCATTCACCAAGTTAATTACATTGTCTGATGCATCAGAAATAAAAGTACAACCCTGAGACCCAACCACCTTGCAGACACCTCCTTGGGAGGCTAAGATCATATCTAACGCCATTCTATTTTGTATGCTTCCCCATCACAGACTACATAGACCTGCTCCAGTAAAGCTCCTATCTGCGCATTGTAAGTTAGCCTAAACAATGTTGATATGTTCACCCCCATAGGACGATGATGGTTGTTAAATACTAGTATCCCCATAAATGAACCAAATCTAATTTCTCATTACTCTGCTTGACTGGAGTTGCCAATGGGGTATAACAGTCATTATGTTATAGCCATTTATGAAGCCACCTTTGACTAACCGTGCACCTCACAGTCTGCTACTGAAAATGGAATAGGGGTTAACATTGGGGAACTTGAGGATGTTGGTATGTTTTGGCAAATCCAACAATTCTTGCATAGTCAACCATTATCCTAAGGGCTATGTTGTCCGGCACCAACAACGCTCTTACTTTACTTTGTTTAGGGTGACATGGCGCAGGAGCAGGAGCTATCGTGGTGGGTGCAAGTGTCATGGGACCTATCTCAGCGGGTCCACCTTTAGGGTGGTCAGATGGTCTGCAAGGGATATTGCCTTCCTTTCTGAAACACCAATAGTCCTTAGTTACATCATACTTTTTTTTTTTATAACATTGACAGTACAATTAGCATGACATCTCCATATATTCACATAGTTGGATAAATAGTATGAGGAATGGAACATAGCACTCCCTCCTGTGTTAGGTGGGTCCGATATCATTTATCTTTCCAAACATGGTTAGTTACTACATAACAATCGCCAACTGGAGGACAGTTATTCATGGAACAAGAAATGTTTTTTCTATTCAGATTTGAGTTCTATGTGTATTTGCCGTTTACGCCTTTACTCATTGTGAGATCGTATCTCTGCTTATTTCACTATAAGTTACATTTACAATTTTACCATAATCATCATAGTGTGGGTCAAAAGTCCACACTATTAGTATGGCAATGACAATACTTTGAATCAGGAGGCACTCTATAGCGCATCTCATCCCTCCAGTTCTCCTGAAGGGGTTCCATGGTCCTTGTTTCTCTGGCGCCATGGTCACAGGCTGTGTTGGAATTGGAGGTTACTAGCACCACAACTTACTCCACGCTTAGGTACTTTAAATTCACCTATTCTTTCTGCTAATGTTGGAGTCCTCCTGTAGTGTGGGGCGTGGACCCATGTTCCTCTTTCAGCTACCTCAACAGCAGACTGTATAACAAGGTGTACCTTTGTATGGACCCAACCAGCGTGGCCTGACGTCATGTGGTTGTTATCCTTCTGCGTTGTCTCCATCGGTTGGAGGTTGTCCTCTTCATCTCAAGGCAGAATCATCAGGACTAGAATTAGTCCAGCCATCAGCAGTTGGCGTCGTTACGCCTGGGCGTCCGGGGCTATAGCCCCGGATCTTTTATGAATAGCCCCGGATCTCAAATTGACCAAAAAAAAATAAAAATAGCCCCTGATCTATTAATCTATAATTCCAATAGCGCATTATGACAATGTAGACGTGTAGGCCGCTAGCGTGTACATCGAAATTTTCCACATGTACATTCAAAACCCTGTACTTTCTGTCCCGGGCGGGGCGGGGGGTGGGCTGAGTCCCAAATGTTTTGTGATCCTAGCAACGCCTCTGGCCGTCAGGAACCGGCATTGCTGGAGACTCGCTGCACCCTGGGAGTAGAAACCTCTTGTAGCTGTGGAACAGTCTGTGTGTGTGTGAGATCTGTAGGGCTAGGTTCTTATCTCAACTCACCTCACAATTGTCCTGGGTCCCAGTAGAATCTAGTAGTCACGTTCACACGGGGTCCGATGATCCATACCTTTCATGTCTTTAACTAGAACAAGATTGGGTTTTACTGTTCTTTGGGGTCTACACAATAGCAGTCCTTGTCATTGAATCACTTTTAAGTGTCCTGTACCTGTCAGTGAATACTCCTTTCAAAAATTAGTTGCAGCTGCACAGTACACAATCAGAAATGTGTCCATTACATTAGCTTGTTGCTCATCCTTAATGCATTGGACACATTCCTACCAAAACACTGACATTTCTAACATAACACTTTACAACCTAGAACAGAACTTGATACAGTCTTACTTTGCTAAGTTGAATCAAAATGGTAAGATGTATTCTGCTCAACCATTACAATGTTAGACCTTACATTGAAACAAATCAGTTTCAAAATAATCAAATTAAAACAAATCCTGTGAATGAAAAATATGAGCTTTAACATAACTCAATGTTCCATTCTAACTATGCAAACAGTAAAAAAACCAAATATTTCATATAACTCTTTATGCATACCAGTTTCATCAACTTTGAGCTCTGAGCTTGATTCTTTAAATCATAATTAATTAATAAGCATCGTACCTAGTATACATCCCCCCCGCTTTCACTACAGTAGTCACAAAATGACACATGACAGAAAGCAGTATAAAGACAAAAGAAACTACAATTCCAGGACACGCATGAAAATAGACATTGGTACCTAGGAGGGACCTGGAATCCATCTCATTATGTGTTGCAGGCTGTATTGAACAAAAAATAAAGTCAACATTTGAAAAATACAAATATAATCAAAGACAAATGCGGTCGCTTGTGTGATGGAATATATTACCTACTGACAAATTTCCACACAGCTAAACAGCTCCTAAATTTGAGGGAAATTCTCCAACTCTGTTTCATTTTTGTTTTAGATATTAACAAAACTAGTATTTAAAACAACTAACAAATACAAATCCTAAATTACAACCTATATGCAGATTTTGACCACATCTGTTGTGCTATTGACATTAAAACTGCTCCACTACCAACAGTGGGGGATGACTCTAGGTCTCTAACCTCACTTCCAGGTTTCAAAAACCACAAACCCCCGAATATATACCAGTCACATCTACAAAGCAACTCAACATTGGGGTGGAAAATAAACACATAAGAATGGTGATGTAGAAAAAAACATGATTCCACTAAAAGTCTATATACTACAATAATGAGTAATCCAAAAAACATTAAATTTAGACCTTGAACACCCTTACATCAAACTTCCCAATGTATTCATTCATCCATCTACCACTTCAGAATTTAAACTCCATCAACAAGTACAGTATCAGGCATTGTTTTGTAAAAGTACTACCTCAGTTATGATGGGTAAACACAAACGAATAAAAACTATATTATTAAACCAAACCCAGTACACATCTAAAACAAGATGTGTCTAATTTAATTGTGGGGAATAAACTTGCAATTGTCTGTTTTTCCCTATTGCATAGGCTAGGACTCTATTGGATTCAAATTCAGAATCCAATAGGGTCGTTCACGGTTATTTCATTGTTTTAGCCGGAACTGTCTCTATTCTTGTGCGAGCACCACTTCTAAAACAGCTGTTGTCTCGATTTCCATGGGTATCTTCCCAAACCCGATGTCCAGTCGAACCACGGTGGTGGCAACCATTATCATAAATGTAGCAGTTAGCATAGCCTCTTCCTCTAACCCGGGTGTGTAGTCTTTGGTCTCTGCCGCTGTAACCACTTGCTGGGCCAACAGAAGTTACGTATCTGGTGTATGCTTCTCTCCCTTTTTTTCCTGTTCATGACCCGCGTAGACTCCCCCAAAACATTCAAAGCGGAGAAGAACGGCCTCCCATTATAATTTCTGGATGGATCCTTCTCAAATCTTCCACCATTGGTTCCATGACTTCAGCATATTCTCTGAAGTCGTGGATTCTTTGATCTCTGAGCTCACTCATTTTCCCAAGGCATTCAAGGACAAGCCACAGGTCATTCTGACATCCATATGAAATGTACTGTTGCTCATTAGACACAACAGCACAGTAAGGAGAAAAACTGAGCACAGCTGTTGACCTTGACACACACACAAATCCAAACTGTGTACCGTATTCTTCATCAGTCTCTCTTAAAAATTAAATGTGGAAAAATCAAAGACAATTAGACTGTCTGGAAAAATAATATGAGCCCTGGTTAAATGTTTTATCAATTGACACCCAATTAATATGCAAGTGATCACGAGACGTTCTGTCTATTTTTCATCAGGTTAACATGAAATAACATTTTATGAAAATATCCCTATATCCGTCACCTAACATTTTATGAAAATATCCCCATGCATCCGTCACCTAACGAAAATGCCATTAACCGGAAAATCTAAACAAATCCCAAAGACACAAATGTTCACATGTCCACACAACATTCATCACCTCTGGTGGTCCAATATAACCACGAGGGACGAACAAAGAGTTACAACCGTACTTACCCAGTCTTCGAGTTCCCTGAAACCATAACGCAGGCAAACGCAAGATCTATTTTACCCCAACTAATGTGCCATAACCCATATGTGCCCTAATACATACATGTGCCCTAACGCATAGAAGTACCCTAACACTCGGTAAAAAAGACCTATATAACATATTACCTCAATTAACATGCCCTAGCATGCGTTACTAAACTTATCAGTCCGTTACGTGAGATTAGCGTCCCAAACCACTCTGCAGAATTTTTCCTAGCGGTCCTAACCGCTGTACTGTTAACAGTTTCAACCCGGTTTATATGTATTGTGTCCTCGCCTTAGAGTTCAAAATTTGACTCTGGGTTCCTGTACTGATCAATCACGAAACTCACTCCAGCCATGCACCCATCTCACCCTTGCGAAGCTAGCCTTTGTCTGGGGGAGGAATTAGGCTCCAGAGACCCAGACTCTGGCCGTGCACGGTTGACCCATTTGGCAGTGGATGCGAAACGGTCATTTTAAGGAAAACCGGACGAACCCCCAAAATGTGATAGAAATCTAAAGTCAAAACTCTTTACGGCAAGTAAGGTAGAGATCAAAATACTCTAACAGAAAGTTTTAATATTTGCAAATAGAGATAGAAAGATACTAACTCAAGATCAGCGACAGTCTGTCTGCCGTACAGTTCAGAAACACCTCCTTTTGTATGGGAAAGAAGGTGGGACAACATCCCACAAAATAACTGACCTTTGAGCAACACATGACTATGGTCTCAATCAGCCTAGTCTTGTTCCTTTGATGAGTTTAACTCTGTATTAGCACATCTTGCATTTTCCTACTGTGTAAATACATGGACTCAGTACTTTTACCATCAACACAGAGGTAGCTAGTGATTTTTCACTCTACTATACAATGGGATAATTAACCCTTGTGTTATGTTAACATTTTGGTTACACTCATTATGTAAGCAGGTCAAATTGACCCGGGGTGTTAAATCACTACCCAGTACTCACTATTGATATTTTAGCTGCAAACAAATGTTTGACATCCATAACCAACTCATTACTCATATAAATTATAACATTTACTAGTTTTGTTTTATTATATAGTGCATTTAGACCACATTTACCTTATGACGAACACTCGTTTTTTACCCTAAAAACAGAAATGTATCTCTATTTGCTATGATGGGCAGAATTTACCAATACTTTTTAATTTTCTAGACAATGTTCTGCTTAATAATGTCTAGATATTATGACCATAGTGACAACATCACTGTTTCGGGTCAAAAAATGTTACACACAAATCGAAAGTTAGAGAATCAGATGGAGCAGGGCTGGTCGTCTCTGCACAATAAGCCATTTCAATGTTCACAGAGGATAGGTTTCTGGGAAGGCTCTCACACCACGTGCTGTTTGTCTCTCACATGAAGTAGTAGTCTTGTGTCACAATTATCGAAGTGAACTACTTAAGAGGATATACTGTATGAAATATGGGTCCTCCCACCTACTACACAATAAAGCCTTTCCTGTGAGAAAATTTCAGTTCCAGTAATAACAAAGATAATAATAGCTTGTGTTTGTGAAGGGTAAGGGGTGATTTAACTTTTAGTGTGTGTGATGTTAGACATTAAAAAGGGTCTCAGTGAGTGAAATACGCCGATCAACCATAACATTCAACTTGGGATGAGGTTCAGTCAAGCACTACCCCACAAGATTAATTTGGTTGTTTGTTAAATTTTTTACTCCATTATCGAAGTGTCCAACCAGAGGCAAGTCATGGTTGACTACTATTAGGAAACATTACCCAAAAAGATGAGAAATGAATACTGCAGAGTTGACCGGCGTAGTGAAACAGTTTTCATCTAGGACTCATTTCTATGGTGTGTTAGCATGCAACCAACTACCCGGTGGATCTACCAGAGATGTTGCATCAATGATTGTTAATATGCACCCAAGTAACCCCCTCAAAGAACATTGGCTGACTATTTACATCACAGACGACGGTGTCGGAAGGTTTTATGAGTTTTAGAAACCCCCCAGATTTTATTTTCCCAAGTCAATCAAAGCATTTCTGCAAACCGGTGAGAGTGTGGAATACAGCTAAAACAAGTCCAGGATGTGATTTCAACCACTTGTGGACACTTCTTTCAAGGTTTCAGAGGTTTCAAAGGGGCTTATTTGTCATTTGCAATAACAAGTTATTGCAAGTTATTAACAAGTTATTGCAATGAAATGCTTGGTTTTCCTACTCCCCGACAGTGCGGTTAAAAGTTAAAAAGTAACAGTAATTATAATATAAAAATAAGAAGAAACACAATCAATCAATAATAACACTATAGAAAAACACAAATCAATAATAACTATACAACTATACAACCGTAGTGCACTGTAAAAGTGACAGGTGTGCATGATATAATTGGCAGATTAGCATGATATAAAGTGACAGGTGTGCATGGGACTATGGATGGAAGGGAAGAGGCGTTCTCGAGTTGAGCAGTCTTACAGCCTGTGCAAAGAAGCTGTCCCGTAGCCTGTTTGTTTTGGACTGAATGCACCTGTACCTTCTGCCTGACGGTAGCTTGGTAAACAGTCCATGGGATGGGTGGCTGGGATCTGTAATGATCCGTCTGCTCCTCCTCCTTCCTATACTTCTCTGTATAGAGATCCTACACGAATGTCTGGTCAGACCATTTCTCTATTAAATGACAAGAGGTCTGAGTTACAAAGATGTTGTCACGGTTGTGGATGTGAGACACAGGCGCAGAGAAACAAGGGTAGTGGAAATCCATGTTTAATAATCAAAAGAAACAAAACAAAAGCAGCAACCAGTGACGTGGGGAAGTATGTAGAAACATAAAACCAAAATGAACCACACCGGGTGTGGCCAAACATGCACATAAGTAGGATCCCCAATTGGAGGCAATGATCTACACCTGTCTCCAATTGGGGAGACCAAAATGGATAGAGGCACCTCCTGCTGTCCTGTCCTGACTATGACCCCAGCCCAGCGCAGAGATGGCTAGGGGCATAGCCAGGACGTGACAGTACCCCCCCCTCCCCAAGGCGCGGGCTCCTGACCGCAAGATCGAGAGTAACCCAGGGGGGGTGGGCGGGACGACGACACCCGGACCGGCGGAGGCTCAGCACCCGGAGCAGCCGGGACAGGCAGGGGAGGCGGAGCCGCCGGAAAAGGCAGGGGAGGCGGAGCCGCCGGGACTGGAGAGGGCGGCGAAGCCGACGGGACTGGAGAGGGCGGCGAAGCCGCCGGGACTGGAGAGGGCGGCGCTGCGGCCGGGACTGGAGAGGGCGGCGCTGCGGCCGGGACTGGAGAGGGCGGCGCTGCGGCCGGGACTGGAGAGGTCGGCGCTGCGGCCGGGACAGGAGAGGGTGCCGCTGCGGCCGGGACAGGAGAGGGTGCCGCTGCGGCCGGGAGGAGGTGGCTGCGTCGGCCACTGGACAGCTGGAGGAGCTGGCGGCGTCGGCCACTGGACAGCTGGAGGAGCTGGCTGCGTCGGCCACTGGACAGCTGGAGGAGCTGGCTGCGTCGGCCACTGGTCAGCTGGAGGTGCTGGCTGCGTCGGCCACTGGACAGCTGGAGGTGCTGGCTGCGGCTCCTGGGCAGCAGGGGGCGCTGGCTGCGGCTCCTGGGCAGCAGGGGGCGCTGGCTGCGGCTCCTGGGCAGCAGGGGGCGCTGGCTACGGCTCCAGGGAAGCAGGGGGCGCTGGCTACGGCTCCAGGGAAGCAGGGGGCGCTGGCTGCGGCTCCAGGGAAGCAGGGGGCGCTGGCTGCGGCTCCAGGGCAGCAGGGGGTGCTGGGAACACCCGGCGCCTTGGGGCTGGCACCGGACGTGAGCAAGGCGTCGGCTGCTCCAAGCTGGCCGGGGGCTCTGCCACTGGTGGTGAGAACCAGTACGGCGGATCCCTGAAGCCAGGCCAGTCCTGACACCTCCCGACATCCAGGAAGGCCTCCACCGGCCCCACCAGAGATGTCGCCCAACGCCTTGGAGCTGGCACTGGGCATGACTGGGGCACCTCAATCACCCCCCACGTGAGGGGCGGCGGCAAGGGCTCGTCGTCCCACCCCCCCGGGGGTGGCAGCCGAGCCTCGGGGTCCTCCGCCTGCCCCCATAGCACCTCCCCAAAAATTTCTTGGGGCTGACTCACTGTGGGTTGGTGACGTTGCCTCCGTTGACGTCTCCTGCGGGCTCGGTGCTGGGCTGGCCAGGTGTGCAGCGGGGGACGGTAGGGGTTCTCCTCCTCCTCGGTTTCACTGTCAGGCCAACCAAGAAGTTCCCCTACCGTCCATTTCTGCTGTGTCTCAAAATGGATAGAGGTGCCTAGAGGCACCTCCTGCTGTCCTGTCCTGACTATAACCCAGGCCCAGCGCAGAGATGGCTAGGGGCATAGCCAGGACGTGACAGATGTTGTCTTTTTATACTGATGACTTACGAAAAAATGATATGTTAGTCTCCAAGTTTGTAGCTAAGATGTATCTGAGTAAGCGCGATAAACAAATGTTTAATTGTATACAGCGTGCTCAATCTTATGAATCATTTAATTTGTGTCATGGTTGTTGAAGAAATAGACAGTTAAAAGTATATCTTATGCCTGCTTTATTATTGAAAAATAAAGGCAATTGTAAAACAACATCGATGTTTACATAGTATTATTCATACAACAATTTGTCAAGGTTAAACATACACATTGACAATGAACCGCAAATGATAAAAAACATGTAAAAAAAAACAAACAAATAAAATAAAAACACACATTAAAATGGAAGCCATTGTTTGGGGTCTATGGTAGGGGATACAAAGAAGGCTTTGGTTGATAATTAGTTGTGGGGTTTGTGTTACTGGAAGTAGGTGCCCGGGGCGTGGCTAAATAATCCTGGGTGTCGCCAGGCTTTTGTTTATAGAAACAAATTTAACATATTACAAGCTCATTTAGAATAGTTGTAAAAGGCATGTTGAGACATGCCATGGCCTCTAAGAACCCCCCCCCCACGCCTTCTAGTGTTAGAAATTTTGGTGGTAGCTGTCCTTTAACCAGATCCAACAGGTGCGAACACTTAATGACCTCTCCTTTGAAGATAAATTTGCTGTTTGAAGTCCATGAAGTCAAATCTTTAGACCTGAGCATTCTATTTACAATATTTTCAATATTCTTCTTACTCCTTACCGGCACATTGTCCAAAATTTAATCAACAAGGGTAAGATTTTGGTCAGCAGTTTGATTAGTCTCAGTCATGTTTACTACATCACCCCCAGTCTCAGACCTGGGTAGACTTAAGGTAATTGTATTTGTGTGAAGCTCCCCCTGCCTAACAACAGTCAAGAATCTTTGTAAAATGGTAGAGTATCTTTTAGGTTTTTCATGTAAATCCACATCAGTCTTCAACAATATATTGCGAATTGACGAGTCCAAATCATTTTCAACAGATTGTCTTACATCAGTGTTAGTCGTTTTGGATTCTCACAGTTTTTCTAACTGATGTTGCGGCACCAGAAACAAATTCATGAACGTGATCCATGTTGTTTAACCGTGTCTCGATGCAATTAGACTGGATATGAATGGCAATGCTATCCTTAGTAAGGGGATTAGGAATGCTCCAGATTGGTTGATGGTTTTTCTTTTCTATGCAAAAGTATGCAGAAGTGTTCTTTCTAGACATATAAACACTGATCAGCCATAACATTATGACCACTGACCGGTGAAGTGAATAACATTGATAATCTCATTATCATGGCACCTGTCAGTGGGTGGGATATATTAGGCAGCAAGTGAACATTCTGTCCTCAAAGTTGACGTGTTAGAAGCAGGATAAATGGGCAAGCGTAGGGATCTGAGTGACTTTGACAAGGGCCAAATTGTGATGGCTAAACGACTGGGTCAGAGCATCTCCAAAACTGCAGCCCTTTTGGTGTTCCCGGTCTGCAGTGGTCAGTAGCTATCAAAAGTGGTCCAAGGAAGGAAAAGCGGTGAACCAGCGACAGGGTCATGGGCGGCCAAGGCTCATTGATGCACATGGGGAGCGAAGGCTGGCCCGTGTGTTCCGATCCGACGAGCTACTGTAGGTCAAATTGCTGAAAAAGTTAATGCTGGTACAGATAGAAAGGTGTCAGTACACACAGTGCATCGCAGTTTGTTGCGTATGGGGCTGCGTAGCTGCAGACCAGTCAGGGTGCCCATGCTGACCCGTCACAGCCGATAGTGTCTACAATGGGCATGTGAGCATCAGAACTGGACCACGGAGCAATGGAAGAAGGTGGCCTGGTCTGATGAATCACATTTCCTTTTACATCACCACCTACCTAAGCATTGTTACAGACCAGGTGCACCCTTTCATGGCAACGGTATTCCCTGATGGCATTGGCCTCTTTCAGCAGGATAATGCACCCTGCAACAAAGCAAAAATTGTTCAGGAATGGTTTGAGGAACACAACAACAAGTTCAAGGTGTTGACATGGCCTCCAAATTCCCCAGATCTCAGTCCAATCGAGCATCTGTGGGTTGTGCTGGACAAACAAGTCCGATCCATGGAGGCCCCATCTCGCAACTTACAGGACTTGAAGGATCTGCTACTAACGTCTTGGTGCCAGATACCACAGCACACCTTCAGATGTCTAGTGGAGTCCATGCCTCAATGGGTCAGTGCTGTTTTGGCGGCAAAAGGGGGACCTACAAAATATTAGGCAGGTGGTCATGTTATGGCTGATCGGTGAAACTTACCAACTGGTCTGTGGGTAAATTAAGTAATCTACCCAGCTTACTTGTAATTTCTTTCTTTAAAACTAGAAAGCCCGCTTATCACAGTAACATTAACATAGCTAGACAACGTCATGTATCCCTCGGCTCCATTCTCTCCGTTCTCTCTCCATTCTCTAACACAGATGAGCTGACATTCACTTTTCATATTGAAGATAAAGGAATGATGTCTGCAAATTAAACATATATCTTTCTTAGATACAAGTTCAGAGAGCACCACTACACCTCCAGTTCAACTCCATTGACCCCCCTCTAGTACAGAAACTCCTTTCACTTTAGTAATGAAGGGTAAGATGAGCAAGGAGAAAGTGGAAGATTTGTGGAGAATGGGTTACATTTGTTTGCTACGGTTGAGTCTCCTTCGTTTAGGTTATATTTTTCTGTTATTTATTTAAATAGTTTTCGTTTGTTGATCATTCCTTATAAGAAATAATATTAATTTTTTATAAATGAAGGGAAAAAGAAACCTTCCTGAATCCTGTCACCGTTGACAGTTGACTGATTATAGCCTAAATGTGCAATGAAGGCAAATTTTCCTTCTTTAAATATGTTGTATTTCTTCTCTCCCAAAAATATTGGAATCAGAACCGGGATTCGATAAGAACCGGATTCGATAAGCAGAATCTGAATCGATGAAATTGAAATGATACCAAGCCCTAAGGATTACAAATGGATTTGATCAATCAAATCAATCAAATTGATTTATAAAGCCCTTTTTACATCAGCAGCTGTCACAAAGTGCTTTTGCAAAACACCCAGCCTGAAACCCCAAGGAGCTAGCAATAACAGTGTTGAAGCACAGTGGCTAGGAAAAACTCCCTAAAAGGGGTCGAAGTTTAGGAAGAAACCTAGAGAGAAACCAGGCTCGGAGTGGTGACCAGCAGTGTAGGAATTTCACAACAGCCACGACGGCCATGGCGTTAGTGGTGAAAGATTTAAAAATGAAAATGAATTGCTCCGCGCACAAATAAATCACTATATTTGTTTGCTTTGGTCGTACTCATTAGCACAGGTGATTGTTATGTTAAAGGATACTTCGCAGTTCACTTTTGTGTAACTGAGGTAATGTTAGCATTCTGGCTTGCTAGCCTTAACGTTACTTAACTGTCAATATCGTTGCCTCTTTGTCGTTGTCATGTGAATGCATGGAATGAAACAAATTCTTGAATCTATAAAAAAATTGAGGGAGGAGTAGACGTAACTTCAAGGATTAAAACATGATAATTGAACTTCTTATGTGGAAAGACAATATCAGTTATAATAAATTATTATACAAAGTATGATACTAAAAAGTTTATAGTGTGTTTTTTTCTTATCAGCAATTCAAGTTGTTTATTTGTACGCTTGAAATCCTCCTATTTCACTCAATGGCCTTTGTGCCCTGGCATGTGGCCTTGTTGCCCTAAACATTTTTGTGACACCAAAGGCCAAATGGCCTTGCCCCTAAAATGATGAAATTCCAAGTCTGGTGACCAGTCCTCTTCTTGCTGTGCTGGGTGAATATTTTAAGGGTAAAAGTTGTATAGTTAATAAATGCAGGGTGACTGTGTCCAGAGTCTATAAAACCTCCCCCCTCCTCCGAGAAGAGGTACCCCACCTCATAAACATCCAGTGCCTGGGCCACGGACTGGAACTTGCAGCCATAGATGCCATAAATAGGTACAATAGGATGAAGAAAGTCAGTGTCACTGTGTGAACTCTTTTCAAAAGAATGAATGTACACCCCAGTAATTTTTTATTGCCTGTACTAACTTTTTCATTCAGGTGTCTGAGTTCCTTTGAGGCCTGCATAAGCAATATCATTACTCGCCAAAATCTTGGAGGGAGCTTAAAGCACTCATTGAAGTCCTCTAGAAGAAGGTGTGGATGCTGACAAACCTGGGGGAAACGAGGTGACTACTACATGTGAATAGAGGACTCAGAATGCTTCTCAAAGACTATTCTGCGGTGTTCACATGGAGAACACTACTGAAATCAGTCAAGTCAATTTTGAGACAATGATTCACCAGCTACTCAATTTGCATTTGCAGTTATGGTTATTATCTATTATTGAACAATTTGAACTTGTGTTGTTTTTTCCAGATATGCTAGCGCCAATTGGGAGGGTGAAGCAGTGTGTGCAAGTACTGATGGACTACAGCCGCTTGCTTTTCATTGTATTTATTCAGGACATCCTGAAAGTTTTGAGCTGGTCAGTAGCTTGTTTTTATACATTGTGTGTACGTATAAAAACAAGGCCCTTCAGGCCTTTGAGACTGCAGTGCTGAAGCTTATGAGCATACCTGCTCCCCTTACCTGGGGAGTCCCTTGAAGGCTTTCTTAAGGACCGGCAGGGGGCCAGTTCCATGCAGTGCAGCATCAGAACACTAGCAGGGAGAGCAGGGACAGATTTGACAAGTCGCAAAAGAAAAATCGGAATATTTGTTGATTCATTTCAATAAGGCTGCTGTTAATAAAGGACTCAATATTTCAGTATCTGACATTCTCAATTGCCACTTGTCCCTGCACGATTTTTTCTAATTGCATTTTATTTTGATAGACTCCAAGAGTTGGCTTTTCACTCTGTCATAGAGAGCCTGACAACCACATTCAAAGACCTGGAGACTAAGATCCTTCAGGTGGCTACAAAGCTGGTGGACCCCAGAGAGTGGCCAAGAGATGAGGCAGAGCTGGTTAGTAAATACTATTAGTAAATAGTAATTAGCTAGAAATTGACATGGCTAGATACTATTATTCTGTAACACAAATAACAATACTCTTTCCAGCATTAAATCTGGTTTCAGACCTAAACACAGAACATGTTGTAAATGATATTGCTAATGCCTTAGATAATAGCAAGTGCTGTGCTGCCATGTTTGTAGATTTGTCTAAAGCCTTTGACACTGTAGACCATTCGATACTTTTGAGTAAGCTGTCGTCAATAGGACTTTTTGAAATATATGTTGATGAACTCTGTGAAAGGCTGAAGATCAAGCTAGGCTTCCTCTATAGAAACAGAATGTTTGTCCTACACAAATAGAAAACAAATTGTGCAAGCTAATTTTATGTTGGTTATAGATTATGGGGATATTATCTACATGCATGCTACGGCATCCGCACTTAAACTGCCACCTGCCACCTATCATACTGTATGAGCGACAGTGCAGCCTGAACAAAAAAAAACAATAGTCAGCAAAAAACTACGTAGTAAATGCAGAGCCATTGTCAGTGCATCCTTACTCGCACCGGAAGGCGCACATGTCATCTGAATAGGAACTTATTGTACAACGCATCTATATGTTATGAGTTGTAATAATAAGGTAAACATTTTTACAAAAATTAAGATAAATAATGTGGAAAATGAGAGGTGTACCTTTGTAAGGACAGGTGAAGGATCATAGCAAACTTTTCTGTACATCTCTAGCTCATATGTGGTCCTTTACCTGTCCTTACAAAGGTACACCTCTCATTTTCCCCATTATTTATCAAGTAATTATGGATTTATTAATAATCAGTAAATCAATGGAAACACGTTAAATTCGGTATTTCTTCTTTTTCAATTTTTTTCAATGACTGTCATAGGAACTTCAAACTTGAAGTATATTATTCTACAAATAGCTGGCCTATTTACCTAATATAGTTCAATGGTCGCTTTTATTTTGAAAAAGAGTTAGCGCTGCTACCATAATATCCTGCTGCTAGAAGAACGGTAATGAAGCCTCGAATGGCCATCACTAGTCTGAACGGAGGAACGAATGTGAATGTCTGTTGAAACTTGAATGTAAAACTGATTTTCACCTCGGTGGTTAAATTACCGTGTATCGCCAACCTCAAATTGAAGGAATGAATGTCTTCATATTTCCGGTTAACCTTTTGTAATAAACGGCGGCTTTCATTAAAAAAAAAGCCACTGCAAAGTTGGGAGTGAGGCAGGCAGACACTACGAGGTTAAGAAATGGTATGGTCCACTTTAGGTGTCTGAAATCGTGTTACAAGATTCCAGGCATAAATATGGTAAATATATTGAGAAATTAGGCTGCCTCAATGAACACTGTACCCAGCATAAGCCACGCACACTATGATAAATGCCGGGCAATTCTTGAGCTAGTGCCTAGACACCCGGTTCAACTCAACGCGCATTAAAGTGAATCTCCCAAAGGAGATATAAAGGACTCTATACAATGCTGTATTTCTATGCATTATATAGAGTGGCCGCGCGGCCAATAACCAATGACAGAGGTTGCCTGGTAACGAAATGCGTTTCTTTGGAGTGAGTCTAGGAACAACAAAAACAGTGCTAGTATGGGAGCCAACATTAGCTAACTATTAGGTTTTCTAGCCCGCTAGATAACAAATGTGTCTCAGACATTTAGAAGTAGCAAGTTTTGTGTATTATAAATAAGGTTTTTGAATAACGGGATATAAAGCATGGAGGTAAGTCTGGCTTGTTAAAACGCTACTTTTGTAGGCAAAGGGCACTTGGTGCTACACATGCGCCAAAGTAAACTACCTAAGTGTGCTGTAATTGAATTTAAGAAACACTTTTACATCAGCAGTTTTCACGAATTAGTAGATGCAAATTTTAAAAACCGCATTAATTCCCATTTCATATTCCCACATTCTCCATCCTCCACAAAATCTTCCGCCTTCTCCGTGCGGGGCAAGTTCACACGTAGACAAATTTACCCCTGCGGGCGAACGAAGTACTTAGAAGTTATTGAACAAGATACCTAATCTAGTGCGTGGTAAACAATTTTTTTCACGGCTATGCTCTGGTGGTATATACGTGGCGATAGCACCGGGGTAAATTTGATATTCTAAATCAAAATTTGATACTCGAAAATTTGATAAATTTGATACTCGATATTCAGAGTTTTCTTGTTAATAGCGCTCCCCAAAAACGTCCTACAAAGACGACAGCGATATATATAGAATCAGGTGAAGGTAGAGAGCAAGGTACACCCTTTGGTTTGTCTGTTTCGTTCCGTTTTAAAAAAACGATTTTACGTTACTTTCAATGGAGGGATATTACGCGGATAAGGCTTAAGGACCGTCTTAAAAGTGCATTGGGCAGAAATCACTATTAATACCTGTGCTTACTAAGGGACACCTTTCATTTTCCCCATTATTTGTCTTTTTATTTGTATTTACCTTATGACGAACAGAAGGGTTAGAATTAAGAGACTACTGCAAATTGAACGCTTCTGTTCCTCACTCAAAACTTTCCTTTTCAACTTTTTTGGTAAGGTAAGAAAAAGGTGCAGTGGTCTCTTAATTTTTTCCGGAGCTGTACATATGAGTGTAATATGCTTATGAATGGCACATGAGAGGGAATATTCTAGTGTACATTCACACTGAAAGTACCTGAAAAGACATCAGAGCATCTGGAATTTTCATGTGTGAACAGTGTATTTATATATGAATATGTGTTGTTAGTTGAAGAGCCTTATGGCCTGAGGGAAAAAAACTGTGAGTTTGGAGGTATGTGCCCGAATGCTCCGGTAGCGTCTACCAAACTGCAGCAGTGTGAACAGACCAAAGCCTGGGTGGCTGTGGTCTTTGATGATGTTCCGTGCTTTCCTCCGGCATCGTGTATTGTAGATGCCTTGCATGCAGGGGAGATGGCGTGCTTGGCAGTAATGCAGCCTGAGAGAATGCTTTCAATGGTGCACCTGTAAAAGTTGGTGAGTTTTTTCAGATATGCCAAACTTCTTGAGTCTCCTCAGGAAGTAAAGTTGTTTTTGGGCAGTTTTCACTGCCGAGTTCGCTTGTCTGGACCAAGTGAGGTCATCTTTGATGAACACACCAAGGAACTTGAATTCAGAGACTCTCCACTTCAGCTCCATCGATGTGTATTGGGCAGTGACCCCCCTCTGCCGCTTCCTGAAGTCCACGATCATCTCCTTAGTCTTGCAGACATTGAGAGGTTGTTGTCCTGGCACCATGTAGCCAGGTTCTTTACCTCCTCTCTATAAGCGGTCTCATCATTGTTGGAGATGAGACTAGGATTGCACGATATTGACAAAATGTGATATTGCGATATTGATCATGAATATTGCGATATCAATATTCATTTCGATATTCTTAAACATATGTAAAAACACAAAAGTTATGGGAAAACCCATCAAAATAGATTCATAGCATATGAAAACAACAAGTTTTCTTACAACACAAGGGTTTATTTCAACTGACAGTCATATTGAACTGGTACAACATGAATAAATAAATAAAGACCATGTCTCCAGAACAGGACATGTTGTATTGGTGGTACAGCAGACCTGCCAACCCTGTCCAACTTTTCAGAGTACCAGACGCGCGCAGCAAATTGGGGTTCAGAACTGCCATTTGCACTTGCATTTGCCTTCATTGCACATCTATATATCCCACTTGTACATACATTATACTTGTACATTTTTTGCCCCCTTCTATTTACACTTCTGGTTAGATGCTAATTGCATTTCGTTGTACTGTACTTGTACGTTCAATGACAATAAAGTTGAATCTAATCTAAAATTTTTCTTAGGATATGCCCGAGTTTAGTCTCTACAATAGAGGAACGCTTGTCAACTCTCAAACAGGGCCAATCACAGGTATTGGCTTTTTAGACACGATACTTAATCAACACTAAAAGTGAAATCATTTTGAAAACATAAAAACAAATTATCACATGGACACAGACTGCAAACTAGCTACACAAAGCTTTGTAGGCTACCGCAAAGGGAATCTGAACACTGTTCGCTGGAAGAGTCCGGTGTTTCAACCGGGGTCTATTGTATTTCTTGGCAGCGCATACATTATTTGAGATTTTTTAAATTGATTAAATCTCAAATCTAGTGCAAAGGCATTTTAGAAGCATTGTCTCTATAGCTAATAACGGACACTCATTCATTATTTATCGTGCAGTCTTCTAAACTCCCGACTCCATTTAATGCCAAGATGTTTATATTTATTTTGGATTATACGTTTGTAATGCTTTTTGTGACGTGGATCAAAATTACAGTTACAGTATATCACGTATCTTTTTGGCCACTGTGATGGTAATTCCATCGATAGGAACTCTTAATAGAAGGAAGTACAGAGACAAAATTCTCTTGGCACAATCAACAGTTTATTTTATATTTGCAAATAGAGAGATGCATCTTAAGCCTATCATAACAGGCCTGTGAGGAATCTCCGAGGTAAATACATAAACAGTCAGTATTTATTACAGTTAAAAGGGGTGTGGTAAGATGCTGCCCAGCTGTCTTATGTCACACAGGTTTTACCCAAAGGGCAGGCTGTCCCCCCACCTTATCCTTCCTGCCCTAGGTGTTTACTGTCGTGTTTACCCAAATGGGCCAATTGCCCCTACTTCCCCCAAGGGCCACATTCCTAAGGAACAAAGAACAGATGCCCTTATTGGTTTAGGCAGATTAACAGATGGTCAGAGTACCTAATGATCCTCTGATATTATGCAGACATGTGTGTCACAAACAAAAACCAGAGTTACATACCAGGTCATAGAAAAGCAGACATTTCTCAAATGTCAAGAATTTTCATAACACCACAAACGTTTCCTCTTCGATCTCCGTTGTTTCGTTGTCTCCCTGAGCCACACTCATCTTCATACTTTTCTGTCCTTTCTTTTCTTTTGCTTGTCTGACTCTTTTCGCTGTCTCTATCGCTCTCTTCACTCACATGCGGTCGAGATGTGCACACACGTCACGTGGTATGCTCCGTAGGGTATGTTTATGTAGTGGACCTGTGCACTCACATGTGCATGTGCTAGGGCAACTGGCCAATGACACATGATCATTATATAGCGATTTCAAGCAGGCTCTTAATCGAACACAACTAAGCCACACAGCCAACGGATGCATTGCTCCACAAAATAAATGGAATATCGCATACTTTCTGCGACATTTTAAATTTTGATATTGCACAACGTGATATTGCGATAACGGTATTGAGTCAATATATCGTGCACCCCTAGATGAGACCCAGGATGGTTGTCGTCTGCGAATGTAAGGATGGTGTTGGAGCTGTGTGTGGACACGCAGTCATGCATGAACAGAAATTACAGTAGGGGACCTGCAGGGCTCCGGTGCTCAAGGTCAGTGTAGAGGAGGTGAGGCTGCCTATTCTCACCACCTGGGGCCTGCCTTTAAGGAAGTCCAGGATCCAATTGCAAAGGGAGAAGTGCTGAATGCAGAGCTGAAGTCCAAGAACAGCGTCCTCATGTATGTGTTACCTTTTTCCAGGTGGGAGTGGGCGGTGTGTCGTCAGGGCGATGGCGTCCTCTGTAGATCTATTGGGGCGGTATGCAAATTGAAAGGGGTCCAAGGTGTCAGGAAGGGTGGAGCAGATGTGAGTTCTGCCCAGCCACTCAAAGCACTTCATGATGATGGAGGTCAGTGCTACAGGGCGTTAGTCGTTCAGGCAGGTGATGGAAGGTTTCTTCTTCGGTCCTCTAGGAGGAGGAACAACCCAACCACAAAGTGATAGACCACTCAAACTTACAATGTGGGGCTGGTGAGTGCTAATGCACATAGTGCGTAAAATCGCCTTTCATCTGTTGTATCACTCACCTGAGTTCCAAACTGCCTCTGGAAGCAATATCAGCACAAGAACTGTGCATCAGGAGCTTCAGAAAATAGATTTCCATGGCCGGGCATCTGTACACAAGCCTCACATCAGCATGCGCATGCTAAGCATCTGCTGGAGTGTTGTAAAGCACGCCGCCACTGGGCTCTGGAGCAGTGGAAACATGTTCTCTGGAGTGATGAATCACGCTTCACTATCTGGTGCTCTATACCGACTACCATCAGACCCCAGAAAAAGTTGTGGTTGATATAGCTCAGGACTGAGGACGGAAAATAGATGGTGCTGGAATTTCAGGCTTCAGATTCATTGACCTGAACAAGCAAAAACATTCATGTGGCCCAAAAAGATAATGAATTCTTATTATCTTCCCCTCGCACAGCTTGAAGAGGACTTGCCACCCATCAGAGTCTAGCTTCTCTCTAGGTGTCTTCCTAGGTTCCGACCCTATTGGAGAGATTTTCCTAGCCACAGTGCATCAATTCTTGTTGTTCCTTGCTCTTTGGAGCTACAGACTGGGTATCTGTATAAGCACTGGCACTGACAACAAGTTAAAAGGGTTTTGTAAAATACGTTTGATTGTTTGATACCAAATAAAGGTTCTGCATACTTAAGTAGCTTGAGATATTTCTGGGTTTTTTTGTCAATAAATTGGCACAAATTGCTAAATAAACTTTAATATAATCTATATACTAAAGATATTTTCAATGAATATCTATAAATGTAAAAAATGCTATTTTGTAGGTAAGTTTTAAAATATTTTTACAAATTATAGTTTTCTTGGTAAGTAGTTAAGGTTGACTTAGTTGGATAATATCATGAAGGTTATATAAAAGAGGTTTGAGATATCTTAATTAAAAAAAATTATATTGAATGGATCTGAGATGAATATGTCAACATTTTGAAAAACATAAAAGGGAAAATTTTGATTATTTAAAAAAAACAATGATTGTTTGTGTTGTGTTTGGTGAAAATGAAAGGTAGAGGTGTCATGTAGAAAATTCTGAAGAGATTTCAGATGAATATCTCACATTTTGAAAAATAGGAAGGGAAGCTTGACATTTTTTTAAAGTGTTGTTTATTATTTTCAATACCTTGCTATTAGCCTACTTTCTTAGATTTGACAAGTGCCTGACAACATTTTTTGTCAATTCCCAGGATAAAGGTCAGTTACCAGAAGAAGAGGATAACAGTTTTGAATTACTGGAGAAAGAATTCCAAGAGATCCTCAATGAATTGGTTGGAGAAAAGAGCCTGGGTAAATTCCGGGTTGAATATGAGAAACTGAACAACGCCTTGAAGAAGTCTCATGAGAGCGAGAAGAGGCTCATGACAAAATGCAGGGAGCTGAATGCAGAGATAGTTTCCAACTCAGTCAAAGTGGCTACTGCAATGAAGTTGTCCCAGGAAGATAAAACAACTATAACTTCAATGAAGAAGGTAAATTGGAACCTAAATAGTGAAAACATGAGTAGCTGCCTTTATGTGTAAGAGGCCTACAGTCTAAGGTTAGGGTGATGCTGGTGTTTTTTTTGCCTCATGTGTGTCATGTGCTACTCTACTGTATGTAATTTATTTCAATGTCCCAAATTTTTCTTAGTTTACAGTACCAGTCTAAAGTTTGGACTCACCTACTCATTGAAATGTATTTCTTTATTTTTTACTATTTTCCACATTATAGAGATATAGTGAAGACATCAAAACAATACATCACATATTGAATTATGTAATAACCAAAAATGTGTTAAACAGATCAAAATACATTTCATATTGTAGATTCTTCAAAGTAGCCACCTTTTGCCTAGATAACAGCTGGTTGAGAGAATTCCAAGAGTGTGCACAGCTGTCATCAAGGAAAAGGGTGGTTACTTTGAAGAATCTAAAATATAAATGTATTTTGATTTGTTTAACACTTTCTTGGGTACTGTGTGATTCCATATGTGTTATTTCATAGTTTTGATGTCTTAATTATTATTATACAATGTAGGAAATAGTAAAAATAAAGAAATATCTTTGAATGAGTAGATCTGTGTCAAAATATTTGACAGCTACTGTATATGACCATTGAAAAGCTTGTTGAATACCTTTTTCTTTTAGGAAATTGAAAAGGCTTGGAAAATGGTTGATACAGCTCACGATGAAGAGCTCAGAGCAAAAGAGACAATTCAAACTTTGAAACATGATATTTCAAATCTTACAAAACTTGTTGAACAAAGAGCTGGCTTGTCCATGGGTCAAGAACACAAGTGAGTTGATTTGTAAATTGTCTACATTTTGATTTAACTTATTCACTATTCACTATTATTCACTATTACTCTATTTGTTCTGCCCTTCTCAAATGTTTATGAAGGAGCACTGGTTTCTTAAACATTTGTCCTGGTGTACCATTCATTTATTTTGTGCTTGTAAAAAAACAAGATCAGTGTAGGGTCCTGTGTTATTGTCATACTGAAGGTCTACATCTTCATCATCTCTTTTACAGAGTAAGTGATCTGATGAAAATCAAAGAGGAGCTAAACAAGGAAAGAGATGAACTGCTTACAGAAGTTGTGACACTGCGAAATATTCTAACAAAGGCCACCGCAAGTCAACAAGAGATGGAAGCTGAGAAACAAAAGGCAATAGAAACAATATCTCAGGTAATGTAGACACTTTATCAACATTTTTAAAGGTGGTAAGTATTCCTATTTTTCATAATTGGATTGTTTTTTATGTGGTATTACATCTTGAGCACAATCATTTTATATATAGTTGTTAGCATCATGTGCTCTTCAAGTGTGTCCACAAGTCTTGGCACATCCAGTTTTGAATTGACTTGGACATTAACCAATTCCAGTGTCACTATAATGTGGAACAACTCAGGGTAAGCAGAATGTCTCCCGAATATTAATCCAGGTTGTACTATCCCTTTAAATATGTTTACAACAGCTCCAGCAAGACATCCAGGTTTGTCAGAATGAGTGCTCACGGGAGACACGGAGGAAGGAGAAGCTGGAGAAGGAGGTGAAGCAGCTGCAGATGGATCTGGAGGCAAAGCAGTCAGACATCAATGTGCTGAACATACAGAGCCAGCGCGGTAAAGAGGACCAGCAGAGGTTGGAGCAACAGCTACGGGAGCAGAAGGTGAGGCTTTTGACGAAAGGTGAGGCCTGTATCAAACCCCCCTTAAACCTCCATCGTTTTGCTCCCTTTCCCCTGCCATCTTCAATCTCTTCCCAGATTCTGGTCCAAGGGGGCACCAAATTGCAAACATTGCCAATCACCTACACATAGAATATAACCTTTAGATTACGCTGTAGGGAGTTTAGATTTAAGGGGTCAATCTTCAGTTTAAACAATAACAAAGTGGACATCCCTACTGCTGATTTAACCAAAAGTTAGTCCAGAATGGACATAGTGATTTTTTCCCAACCATCCATTATTCAGCTCTGTCCCCATCTGTAATTAGCATTCTTAGCATCGTCCAAATTCATGAATGTAAACTATTAGTCCCACTACAGCAAAGCCGCATTGCAAGCGGAAAACTACTCCAAAACAATCCAAACTAAGACTAGTGGTGTTGTTTAACTCAAAAAACATGACAATGTTGTATTCCTTGAAAAAAGTTGTAAGTTTCACGATACATTTGTCATTTCAAATAATTGGGTTCTTCCTGTGTTTACCGGTCAGTTTTGTTCACAATCGCATCAATCCGCACATTCTTTCAGGAAGAGGAGTTGTATATGTCACAGTAAACAAAAGGTAGTATTACCTAAGTTACCTATTTCGTCGTTGATATTCACCAAAGGACAGTCAAAGTTTACTTGCTTGAAAGACCAAGGAAAATGCATAAATACAACCAGGAGGAAGACTTTTTCCAGGGGATAGAACCTTGTTCGAACCAGAATACACAGAGGATGAATTGACCGAACTAGAGGCTAGAACAGCAGCTGACGATGGTGAACCAGTTAATCCCCAACCCTTTCCCAGAATGTCCGGAGGATAGTGGTGTAGCTGAGGATCATGCAATCTAATGCCAACCGAAACGGAATGCTTTTGTTGCAACGTATGGGAACTATTGATTCCAATGCTGGAGACCATGAATAACCCAGTCCCTGAAGCTGAACTTGTTCCAGGATGTGTGGTTGATCATCCGGATTTCGCCCCCCTCATAACTCCTGGGGTGCTGGAGACTTTTTTTTACATTCCAAAAATTAACTGGAAAAGACGTTCTAGGCCAGAGGGCCTAGCTAGCAGATGGCCAGCTCTCAAAACAGTAAGTAGCTACCTAACATTAGCAACCAAGTGTATAAGGCATGGCTATTTATTTGGATAGCATATTCCATACAGGGCAATTAAAAGTGCTTTATATTTTTATGCTTAAAAATTATTGAACAAGAACTTCCGCACACTGTCCATATAACTTAGCTTTAATGAAAACAACGTTTCGGTCCGAGGAAACGGACCGAAACGTTATCTTATAAAATCAGGATATCTTATAAAATCACAAGAGGCCATCTTAAATAGGTGACATTCCCTCAAGTGGACCAATAGGGTCACACATTACATATACGTCACTCATTGACTAAATAATCAGTAGACTACATAATGGTGATATATGGAAGATAAAGATTACATAATACTTCACTAAGATTACCCATAATTATAATGCGAAGATAATAAAACACATGACAATAGACATTATCAACATGAAATAACATCAACAACCAGATCATATTATTTGCAAATTCTATTAACCCATAAAGCTATAGTGGGGCTTCTAGAATCTGTCCCTAAACAGGAATAAGACAGGAAACAGGACAAAACAGGATTAAAGCAAAATAGAAATCCATTCACAAGAAAGGAGGGAAGAAACACACAGAACTAGATACATTTCATGACATCTCATAACATCACATTAAGGAGCAACTCATCAATCAAGCCTTTAGGTGTCAGGGTCTGTAAAGTAAAAATGCAAAAAGCTTCATGTCTTTTTAACAGTAGATCATGATCACCCCCTCTACGTGGTGGACTGACTTTTTCAATGCCACAAAACCGTAAAGCTGAAATATCATGTTTTTCATCATTGAAATGTACAGCTACTGGATAGTTTCAATCATGTCTACATATTGTACTTTTATGTTCACTTATATGTTGTTTTAGCTTTCTTGATGTTTTACCTATATACACTAACCCACATGGACAGCGTATCATATACTCAACATGAGTGAAAGCACATGTGATAACACTTTTTATTGGAAATATTTTGTTTGTATGGGGATGGGAAAAACTGGTGGTTTTGTAAGTGTTATTGCATTGTGCACAGCCACGGCCGCGATAATTTCCATCAGGTAAGGGGCTTAAAAGCCTCTGTTCTGGAGCTTGCGTAGGCTTGTGCAAAGTCAGCATGGACCAAAAGGTCTCTCAAGTTTTTCCCTCTTTTGTACACAAAAAGGGGCTGATCTTTAAAAATACGAGCTGGTTCAGGTTCCGATTTTAAAATATGCCAATGTTTCCTAAAAACTGGTTTTATGACATGTGAATGAGGGGAATAAGAAGTGATGCAAGTTACTGAAAATCTCTTCTCCTTTTTTGCGCTTTTCTCCAACAATTCTGAGTGAGATTTGCTAAGTGCCCCTTTATAAGCCATCTGAATCCATTAAGAAGGGTACCCACACTGTAAAAATCTAGCTCGTATTTCAATAGCTTTTTCCAGAAAATCTTCGGTTGTGTTACATATTCTTCGAAGTCAAAAAAATTTACTTTTGGGAAGGCCTCTCTTTATTGGGGTAGGATGAAAACTGCTTGCGAACAAAATAGTGTTTTTATCAGTTTCTTTGCGGTATAGTGTAGTAGGTACCCTATATCTCAAGAATTACGTTCCCTGGGAACTATTGTAAAAACCGCAATTACGTTCTATACCAACATATCTAGTTGCCATTACGTCGGTCAAGAATGTTATATATTTAGAAAAATAAATCAATGTGTATGGTAATTGTTGAAGTACTGACCTAAAGTACTTCCCCGAGTTGGTTAATGAGAAGAGATTAAGAGGAGACAAAATCGCAGTGCCAGCAATTATCTTTATTCATACAGATATATCTGGAGACAGTATGGCATTCAGTCCAACAGAGTCTGACACAATCACAGCACACACAGTTCTTATAGCATGAGCCCCCTACCCTAGATTTTCCCGTTTTTTTCTGCTTCTCTGGTTCAGGGAGCGGTTCATACCATATATGGGTAAGATATATGTTGTTTAACACATCTCTCATGGCAGCTGCCGTCTTCGGGTGTCCCTGTTGTTATTCCAACCAATCGACTTCTAGCTCTAGCGTGTTTTCCCTTATTTGGCATTCTGCCTGTTTAGTACCGAATACCAAGCGGTCTGTTCTTGCTCCCAGCTATTCTAGTGAGATTAGCATCCTGTCACCCCCTCCTCTAATGCAGGTACAATGTTTCTTAGTTCTACTTAGCCTCTCTGCAGACTTGTATGTTATCTTAATGCTATTGCCCCACAATTCCCCCTTTTGATCTCTGCTAAGAGATCACTCCTTGGCGTAGTGGCTCCACTCGGTCGGTGCCGCGTCCTCCGTTCCTTCTTCCAGGAGGGGCATCAAGAGGAGTGGGGGTTGTCCATCCGACCGCTCAATAGCAGTGGATATCAAGCGCATGGCCAAGCCTCTAATGCAGGGTATACAACAGCAACCACACGTGACAGTAATAGCCATAAATGTAGC
>JACXGI010005110.1:37506-49401 GCA_016801175.1 Esox masquinongy | reverse complement strand
GCTCTCTGTGGACCATGGCTTTTGCTCTGAGATGCAACTAAGAAAATGTCAGGAAAATCCTACTAGAACAGCTGAACTTTATTTGTGATTAATCAGAGTCACTTTAAATGATGGCAGGTGTGTAATGACTTCTATTTAACATGAGTTTGAATGTGATTGGTTAATTCTGAACACAGCCACATCCCCAGTTATAAGAGGGAGTGCACACTTATGCAACCAGGTTATTGTACAGTTTTTGTTTTTCATTTTCCCCCCTCGAAGATTTCAATTTGTTTTTCAATTGAATTGTTCTCATTATAGGTCACATTAAAAGTGGAAAAAGTTCTGACATGATTTATCTTTGTCTCATTCTTTTTCATCACAAAAACCTGGCATTTTCACAGGGGTGTGTAGACTTTTTATATCCACTGTACGCACATACAAACACACTCACAAAGTCTGAGTTACACTGAGCTCAACACTGATACTAAAGAGAGAAGCTGACAAAGATCTGATGTGATTAGTCAAAAGGCAAATTACTGGAATGAAAGCTCAGAATTGAACTGACTGTCTAAACGGAGCCCAGTGTTTTCCTTAGTTTTTTCATGAACGACACAAAAGGCTTGATGCATGAAATGCTAACACGTCCTCTTGCTTGACAAAACTGTCTTAACACCATTTCCAAATAATAACCTAAGTACTCCCCCTCAATTAACCATTCTCCAAAAACCGTTCATGAATCGCCTCCCAGACTCCTAATAAAAGTCACTAGCTACTAACTAATGAGGCAATATGAATTCCATGTACAGTATATGACCATGTGTTGCATTGGGGGTTAAAGAGGGGGTAGGAATTATAGTTTTGCTGGATGTAGCACACAGTGGCCCGTGATTTCACATTATATTTGTAATTTTACAAACTCTCCTGAGTATTTCATACAATACATTCACTGCAGCACTGAATAGTTTTTCCACAAAAAGTATCCCTTGTACATTACAGTGGGGGATTTATAACACAATCCCTCACCAAAGCTAATGAGCACGAGCAAATTAACAACAATAATAACATCAAAATATACTTTTTGTATTAGATAACCATTTCTAACCATTTTCTCACCTTAAAATATTATTTAACTTATGTAAAATATTATTTAAATAGTCATTTTGTTTTGTTTATATTTTTCCCACATAGTTTTTCCTTTGAAAATGTACACAATTCACACTATAGACACACCACACACATTATAGACACACCACAGACCTTCATCTTGATGGCAAAATACGAAAACGGTAGGTCTTATTTTTGCTGCCAAATCTCTAATGTTTCCAGCATGACACAAATCTATTGTAGCTGAATATAGCTATCAATTTTTGACAGTCAGTTAGCTAGCTTGCTTCTTACCTTTGGTTGTCGTTCAGACGATGGCTACCTTCTTTATATCAATGTCACAGCCACGTACTGACAGTTCAACACAAACGTGCTCATACACAGACACAGCCAGTTACGTTTCTTTGACCTCACTCCAAGGCTTGGTATTCCATAGGTCGGGTGCAGGACGTTATTGCCCTGTTCTGATGCTTGTGCGATAGCAAACTGTGCGCGATGGTAAACTACACGCAGTTTGGGAAAAAAATTGTATTTCCTAAAAATATTCTGTTTTTCTTTGGCGGCACATCACAATTTACCAGCGGCGGGACGCCGCTCTGATAGGTGGGAAACACTGTGCAGCCTAAGCGTTCCATTCCAGATGGTTTGTTGATGTTTAGGACGGTTAGAATGTTCAACAGATACACCCGACCTCTGACCTCTGACCACCACTGTCACTTTCTCAAGGTGTGTCAGCGCTGACAGGGAGAATGTTTGGTATTGCAGAGAGGATTGACTTTAGGGCTGTGTCTCTTAGAAATCACACTGAAACCTCCTTATCGATCTGCCTCCCCCGGCCTCTCATTATCCCTCTCTCTGTCTCTCTCTCTCTATTTTACTTTTTTGCATCCTTCTCTTTCTCTTTATCTCTCCTTCTCTTTCTCTCTGTATCACTCTCTATCCCCCTCTCTGTCTCCCTGTCTTCTCTTAGGTCAATTCTCCTCTAAGTCATCAGTGTGAGGTGAAATACGACTCCTCTCCTCTACCCCAGCAACTCTGTATGCGTGTGCATGTGTGCTTGTGTGTGTGTGTGTGTGTGTGTGTGTGTGTGTGTGTGTGAGTGAAAAGCGATGAAGGGAGGGGGAGGGGGCAACAATTTAGCAATCAATAGGTCAGAATCAGGTGACTGACCAACTCTCCTCGATCTAATGGAAAGCATTGCAGGTATGTATGTTGGTTGATGATGGTGTGGGAAGCAAACTCCTACCTGTGTCTGTGTGTGTGTGTGTGTGTGCGCGTTTATACTAATGGTGTGTGTGATTAACATGCTCCTCCCACCTCAATGGGTAGATCACCTGCTGTCCACACTGCTGCAATGCATTTTGGGACGGCAGCTTGTTTACCTCATCAAGCAATGAGTTTCGTCCCATTAAACAGAGAATCAGGCAGTGTTTGTGTGTGTGTGCGTGTGTGCGTGTCTGCGTGTGTGCGTGTGTGTGTGTGTGTGTGCATGCGTTTGCATGTGTGTGAGAGAGAGAGAGAGATCTTAAAGAAAAATGAAATAGTCTTCATCAACGTTATCATAATATACCATTACCTTTATGTAGTTCACACAAACTATCTGCAGACCTGAAGAGATGTGTTTGCATTTGGAGCCAGGCTCAGCATTTAAAGCAGTAGGGAGTTGTATGTCTGGGTGTGTAGCTGCTTGTGTGTGTGTGTGTGTGTGTGTGTGTGTGTGTGTGTGTGTGTGTGTGTGTGTGTGTGTGTGTCCAGGACAGACCAGAGGGCAAGTCATGTGGGAGTCTGTTGTCTTTTTTCTAGGGTGTTGCTACAGTATCAAAAACAGAAAGGCTCAAAAAGCTGACTAAATTCAACCATTAATGTCCTCTTTCGCAGGCACAGACTAAGCCTAGTCCATGAATAATCTGTGCCTACAAAACCGGCCCACAAAGTAAGAAAATGAGCTCTGGTGTTCTCCCAGTCCCTGGCAACTGAAGTGATTTAACAACACATGCATCTCATGACAATTATACCACACAACACACCATAGAGAAAGGGGAAAATATGATTTGTAAACCCTTATCCATTGACCCTTGATCTTGTATCTGAGATTTCACTTGGAGAAAATAACAAACAAATACAACAAAAACAACTACTGGAACAACTAAACAGAGGGAGAAAGATATCATGACGTTCATTGGAGAATAACTCACTGTGAGAAAAACATGCAGACTTCCCTGTTAGGGTGATTCTAATAGGATTTAATAGAGCCATGAGAGCAGAGCTGGGGCAAATACAGATGGCAGCGGAATCTCACACACACACACACACACACACAGAGATCTCTGCAGGTCTGATAATGTGACTAATTCAAGCCAACACGCATTTCGGTCTCTCTCTGTTTCTCTGTCTCTTTCTTCGCCCTCTCTTGCTTGCGAGGAAACAGAAGTGGACATTTGCTCTCCTGTTGATGTGCAAAGCAAGGCACCACCTCAACCCATAACACACTCTTCCTCATTATGTAACAGTGAGTGGCAGGGGGCTAAGAATAGCATGGCCCCCCATCTCTATTCCCGCTTACTGCGATTGGCACATGGGTTTCTATCCGACAATCACACACACACGACAACACACACACAATGGCAAACCCACACATACACGACAACACAGCACTGTGGCCCAGTACTATTCCAGTTCCTAAATTCTGACAGTCCCATCAGCACTTTTATTTTTAGCTCACAGCAGTTTAAAGGAAACCTGAACAAGAAAACATGGTGTGAATGGTAGTGTGTAGCTTGTGTGTTACCATGCACATGTGCCTGTGTGTGTGTGTGTGTGTGTCTGTGTCCGCCAATCTGACATTGATTAGTAGATCACCAGTGAACCAAAGACACTGTTTAGTGACAAAATGAGCTCTGAAGCTTAAGCTGAGAGGGAGTACAACCTTCTTTCTAGTCATTTAGCAGTATAGAGTCTATTTCACTTCTTTACAGACTGTGACCAACTCACGTAATTCTATTCAAGAACTGCTACTGTCAGCAGACAGTCTAGTACTTTAGAATTAATGGTAATTCAGAATTTACCTCACTTCCTGTTAGCTGACTGTCCTGTATTTTAGAGTTAACCACTCATCCTATTAGCTAACTGTCCAGTACTTTAGAGTTAACTACATTCTGACTTCCAGGGTTGGTTTGCGGACTAGTTCTGAGACAGATTAACGGGCCGTTTGATATGAGACAGAGACAGATGCAAGGACAAACAAAGAGAATAAAAACAGGCACTTCTCTCTTCTCTCTCTCTCTCTCTCTTTCTCATTGTCCCTCAAGGGAAGTAAAAGCTCAAACCAAAAGATATGTAAAGGACTCATCACATCAGAAAGATTTTCTAAAGTTAGATTGTCTGTCAATGTCCTCTGATGTCTCTTCCTGTTCCCTGTTCTCTTGTCCTCTGATGTCACTTCCTGTTCTCTGTTCTCTTGTCCTTTGACCTGTTCTGACCTGAAACTGTCCCACTGATGCGACAGGATCTCACAGTCTCTCATAAGTAATTTGATGTTTGACCAAGACATATCTCATTAAATATTTTTAAATACAGTCCTGCTTGACTATTGTGTGTACATATGTTATTAGCTGTTATTTGTCTTTTATTGATAATGATTATTGTACTGCTATGTTGAGGGGACTATCTCAACAATAACCACGTACCACCAGGCCATTTAAAAGTGATAATCTTGGAGTGACCATAGACTCAGTAAAGGATCTCTACTTTGGCTGAGACACTATACAGGGAATGTGGGTCCAGCCTAGATGTATTTGTCTGTCGGGTAAGTTGTGTGTTTGAGGTATAAAGCTTATAAACGCTCCAACAGACTCTAAATGCCAACTCACACTGAGTTGAGTTACTGAGTTACAGCTATATTGGATCCTGAGCCGAAACACAGCAGAGGATCTGGGTAGATAATAGACTACTAGATTACCCACAAACACTGTGCAAACATTTATGTGGTATGTAAAAGCACATGGTATAAGTGTGCTTGGAAAATTGATTAATACTGAATAGCATCTAGAGCAAAAACGATCCTTGAATGTTCCACCATCTAAATACAGCTTTTATTTACAATGGCTTTTTAAGCGATTCCACCAAGCTGAAACATAAGACACACAGACAGAGAAAGAGAGAGAGGGGAGAGAGGTAAAGGCACATGGGAAAGGGAGACAGTGGGGAGAGATAAAAAAGAGACAGGGGAGAGAGATAAAGAAAGAGAGAGAAACAATCAATCTGGACCTGGGAAAACTGCAATGTGAACAGAGTCTGAGCGTGGCTGTCTTCTGTCGCTTTATAAGGACTGACACCGCAGGGTAGAGGGGTGCAGGAAGACAGGAAGGGAGGACAGTGGAATAGGAGAGAGGTAGGACAGGGTAAGAGGAGCAATGGAGGACAGGGGAGGAGAAGAAAGAAAGAGAAACAGCGGTAGAGGAGAGAGGGGGAGGACAGGTGACTATGAGAGTGAGAGGATTGGGAAGAGGAGAGATGGAAGAAAGTGGAAGTAGAAGAGAGGGACAGTGATATAAATGTCTTTAGAGTGTTTAGCTGGACTCCCCAATGCAGGCATACTAATTTCTACTGAATGGTATTTATGTATAATAGTGATTTTCACACAGTTAACTGATTACAGACCACACCCCAAAACCTTAGGTTATGTATGTAACTGGAGAAAGGAATTATGTGTATGACACTATAACTACAATCAGCTGAAGGAAACTCACATGAAAAACCAAAGGAAGTGGATTGATTTTCTTCAGAAACATAAAACTAAGGCTCTGCATAGAGATGATTCAGAGTTTGAATCCCTTCCAGTAATGGCAATTATACATTTTTTATATTTGAATCCTCTACACATAATTACAAGTGTTTGCATGTTACTTCAATGGAGAAATTTAGTTAACAGTTCGATTATATATATATTGTGTGTGACTTGGAGAAAAAGATCAGATCAGCTGTGATTGGATTTAAAGGGGTTGTGCTAATGACACCTGCTCATGTGAATCAGCACAGGAGTGGGACAGTTTAAATTTAACTGAAAGACTGGAGGAGGAGGTGTCGTACTGTCCAGGGGGAGTGTGAGCGTATGAGAGAGAGACAGGGAGACAGAACGAGAGAGTATACCGGAGGGCGCCTGGGTCGGGTTCTGCGTCTGAGCAAGCATATGAGTACCACGGACAGCAACTGCACAACAGTCTGTTAGCCACCGACCAGCAAGAAGTTCAGAGGACCCGCTCCATTCATGATTAACGGGAAAGCATCCTTTTTAACCATGAGACGCAACGATTCCACTATGAAGGAATGATGATCTAGTTTTTATTCATGCAGGTTAGTCTTCCAAAAATACAAGTGAAATCGTTTTTTTAAAGAAAATTTGAGAAAATGTTCTAAATGACAGATTTCGGTTGACCAGCTTTCACTTTTCACACCGATTTACCCGAGCGTCTGTTCATATTTTTCCTAAGCTACGGCACTGCGGCTCCTCCAGACCAAGGTCCGGTGGCTTGTTGGAACAAAAACAAGATTCTTGTGTTCGAAAAGAGGGGAAGCTGCACTTACCCACTTCAGTTATTCTTTATAGAACGGGAATTGTTAACTTAGTAACAACAGTGACTCTTTTCTGGGAATTCGCCAACTATTTTTTTTCCTTTCAAAAGTTTTTGCTGCGGACAGGTTTGCCCTCCTGACTTAAGCCTACCTAAAACAGCAGACAGGCAGAGTGGTCTCCAGGAGGATGCTCGGGCAGGATGTGCTCCAGCCGGAAGATTCTGTGGAGTCTGCTGTTACTGTCAGTGTTGGAGGTGGGGCTAGGCGTCGCCAGTATCGTCCTGGGAGCAGTGGGGATTAGCCGTGTCAGGGAGGAACACAAGCCGCTGCAAGGAGACGCTTCTCCGATTTGGAGTGGCCTGTGTGTACGTGGAACTTTTAGTTTACCATCGTTTTGTGTCTGTGGCATGCTGTCAGTTTAATTGAAATGTTCTCTGTATTGCTCCCGGCCTCTGGGTACTTTGGCGCGCGCATACAGATGACAGCCTTATTGTCTCGATTTCACTTCCCTGGGTGACATGTTCCACAAAGGTCTTAACGGTTATTGTTCGCCAGAAGAGCTGGTTAGTCAACTCAATACCTATAATTCTTCTTATTTTTAATAAATGGCCTTCTAGATTATTAGAAAGTTTCCATGCTGGCATAATTTCACTTAGGCCTATGTGTCCCTTTTAACCAGTTAACTTTCTCTCAAATCTAGTGCTAATTTATGATCTAATTCTAAACTGGTTATCAGGTTCCGAACAACTTCTGGTTCTTCTCTCTCAGTTTCTAATCTGTGGGATGTGTGGAGTCCTGTGTGCTAAGAAGAGGACTGGACTCATTGTAAGTACACACACATACATACACGCACGCGAACACATTTGTTTTTCTATCCATGTGGGGACCAAAAAAAGATAGAAATCCTTGTTCCTTATGTCTTTACCCTAATTCTAACACTTAACATAACCTTAACCCTAACCCATAATGCCTGAATCTAAAAGTAGAAATAAACTGCATCATTAACTCCAGTTTTACCCTAAACCTAAAGCCTAAGCCATTTATATTATTTATCTAGTGAGGATCAGCAAAAAAAGCTTTATTGTTAGAACTGGATTTCACAAACACACAGTGCTAAAAGTGACCATATTGTACACCAGAGTACAAAAACATTTGCCAGGTCAGTTAGTTACTGTATCACTGTTGTCCTCTTTGTGAGGGCATTGGGCACGTGCAGAAATATCCATAACAGGAGGCAAGTTCTTCAGAGAGAAAGATTAGAAGAGGAGAGCAGGAGTCACTTTCTCACCCCTCTCTCATTCTATCTCTCTACCTCATCCCCACATCTCTAAACAGTCACCCATCTCTCTTCTCTGTTCCCCCTCTGTCTTTCCCGCTCCTCTCTTTCCTAATCTTTCTCTCTCACCCTCTTGTTCTCTCCTCCTCTCCTTTTCTCTCGCCAGAGACTCCTCTCGCTCTCCTTCTCTCAGAAGTCACGGAGGGTGTAAATAACTGATCAATATCAAAGTGAAACCTGCCTCTCATTTCACTCAGTGTGTCATTCTTTCTTTCCTCTCCTGCCACTCCATCTCCGGGTCTTCTCTCGCTCCAGCCCTCTGTCGCTCTTTCCTCATCAACCCTCTCTCACCATGAGCCCTCTCTCTACCCCTCTCTCTATCAGACCTCTCCATTATCCATCCCTCTCTATCATCTCTCTCTCCATCATCTCTCTGTCTCTTTATCATTGCTCTCGTTCCCCTTGAGTTTTCTCTCTCCATCATCCCTTCATCCTATCTCACCTATTGAGCCCTCTCTCTCCACAATCCCTCTCTCCATCAGACCTCTCTCTCCATCATTCATCCCTCACCATCATCTCTCTGTCTCTTTATCATCGCTCTCATTCCCCTTGAGCTTCTTCTCTCCAACATCCCTTCATCCTGTCTCCCCTCATGAGCCCTCTCCACAATCCCTCTCTCCATCAGCCCTCCCTTTCCATCATCCCTCTCTCTCCATCAGCCCTCTCTCTCTGTCAGCCCTCCCTCTCCATCATCCCTCTCTCTCCATCAGCCCACTATCTCATCCTTTCACACGCTATCTATCTTACTGTCATTCAATCTCATTTCAGTTGAAGCCATTCTCCTCTCCTCGTCTCTGCGTGTTGATTAGGTTATGTTAGGTTAGTGTAGATCCGGAGACAGATGAGATTCCTAACAATGGATGATGACTGAAACAAGAGCTCTGATTTTCCATGCGGACATTTACTGAAGGCACATGAAACATTAGAAAAACCTATGGCACACACACACACATACTTAACATTAGACAGCATAGGGGTTCTTAATGTAACTGGTTATCTGAAAGCAAATAACTGTAACTGAGCTTCCTGAAACGATCCAAAATGTTTGTCAAGGTTCAAGTAGAATTGTTGTATAAACAAGGTAAAGACCATTCAAGAAAATGCTTGCTTGCTGATTCCCTCATGACAATGAACATACAATACAAGTACTAATAAATAAAAAAATAAAGACAAAATAGCAGTGCAAATAAATACAAGTGTGAAAACAGCGTAAATCTGTAATTACGGTGTTTGCGATATTTACAAGTGTATTGCTTAGGGATTTTTAAATAGTGCAGAAGTAAATTGTAGCAGAGTCTGAGCTTTAATAAACATTAAAAAAGGATCTGGTAGTGGCTGTTTTTAAATGAATGTACACGTGTGTGTGTCCAGTCAGCCAGTCCAAATCAAGTGTTGAACAAGCCTACTGGCTGGCCAATAGAAGCTGCCTCTGAGTCTGTTGGCATGGGAACTCGCGCTCTGATACAAGCGGATGAACGGCGCGTGGATGGGGTGCGTGGGTTTCTAGATAACGCAGCTGACCTTCGCCAGCCGTTGGGTCAGATGTCTTGGATGGGTGAGGAGCTAGGCCCCAGTGATGTACTGGTCCGTCTTAATGGCCCTTGCAGCTGGAGGCGGAGCAGTTCCCATACCAGTCTGTGATTCAGCCGGTCAGGATGCTCTTGACCGTGCGGTTGTCGTATTTGCAGAGGACTCGTGTTGGCATGCCAGACGTCTGTGGTTGCCTTCGGTGGTAGAGATACTGTTGCACTCCCTTGGCAACATTTGTGGCATTGACACGCTCCTGCCAAGCTAAAACAAGGAAAATCTGACCTTATGGAGACACTTCCCCGGTTGCCATGAGGAAAAAGGCTATGTGTGGGTTATAGGTTAGATATGTTAAATGTAAATTCAATGTAAAAACAATGTGTGGATTCGTGTACGACAAAAACCTAAAGTTTTGTTTACTGCTAAGTAAACCATCTCTCTCCATCTCCATCTCTCTGCCTCACTCCAGATGATTCTGTTCTCAGCCTGCTGTATCTGTGGTCTGATTGGGGGGATTCTCAACTTCCAGTTTGTTAGGGCGTTGTCACGGCGACCAGACTCTCTCCGCTCCCTACACCTAGCAGCCATGACCATTGCCTGCCTGGGTATGCAATGCTAGGAAACCCTGCAACATTCCATAAAACACAGTTCAACATTATACTGGAATCCGCTTATTCCAGTTAAACCCTCTAACTTGCATTACAGTCTCTAATTAACAGGAATACCTCTTCTTAGATATAAACCTTGGTACGGTAACATTCAAATGAGTTAATGTATAAATTTGACCAAGTTTCTTTCTGTGTCTCCTGTAGGAATCTCTTCCTGTACTCTCTCCACCTGGTTGACCTGTCGCCTGGCCAGTTCAGAACAACAGAGAATGTTCCTGGAGAGGGAACACTCATTGCATCACTCCCATGAGATGGCCGAAAAGGAACCATGCACACACGGATCTTTTGTAAGAAACCAACACACTGACATAAATGCACTGGCCTTTCACACAGCTCTGGATCGCTCCTCAGCAACACGACTCATTGACATTAACGTTCTCTGTGTGTGTGTGTGTGTGTGTGCGTGCGTGCGTGCGTGCATGGTTGTGTGTTTCCCAACAGGAGATCCTGGACAACTCCAGCAACGGGATTCCTCAGATCTCCTACAATGGCAACACCACGTCTCTTTGACAACATACACACCATGTTTCCCTGACAACGGACACACCTTGTTGCCCTAACAACAGCACACCCGGATCCACAGCACATCCAAGAGCTTTGAAAAGTCACTCACAGCAGCTGCTGGAGAACAACACATATGGGATTTCAGCATGAATGGAACTTCAGCAATGAATGATTTTCTTGGATAATTTGTTACTAGATCTGAAAGTTAGACAAATTCATATGACCTCTGACCTTATGGACCGGATGAACAGACGTACAGTCAGATATTTTAAACAGAGGAGACCAAAACAAGCGTGCAATCAATTCCAATGTTTAAAATCTGACTCTCTCTCCTTTTTCTGTCTCTCTCTCTCTCCTTTCTCTGTCTCTCTCTCTCTGTTTTCTCTGCATCTGGCTATAAGAATCGAGGTATTTGATGGATGAAGAACAGTGCTTAAGCTATCTAGCTGAATAAGGAATGCTTTAAAATATCAATAGGTCAAAGACATCCAACAATGCACACTGTAAATCAGTGGTGTCCAACCCTGCTCCTTGGGAGCCGTGTGCAGGTTTTTGCTCAAGCCCTGCACTAACACAACTACTTACCAAGTAGTTCATCAGGAGGAGGGTGGGACACCCACGTTGTATATTAATGCTTGTATATCAGGAAAACAGTGATTATTCTATGGAGTTATGATATTTTTCTATAGCCTTCTTATAAAACAAATATTAAACTATGGTAAATGAGAGAAACTAGTGACTGTCACACACACATATTTTAATACTTTATTTCAATCCACAAATAGCCTTACAGATACAATTATTAAAAAAAAAAAATTGAAATTCATGGATATCTAAACACTTCTGGATACAAAAAAGCATACTTCCAGTCATTCCATATGCACGGCAGAATCCCAAACATCAGAACTACAAGTCTGTTGATGAGGACCTACCTCAGAACTACAAGTCTGTTGATGAGGACCTACCCCAGAACTACAAGTCTGTTGATGAGGACCTACAGTACCTTCCTGGCCTACCCCCACAACAACAATATTGGTGTGGTTGATACACCCAGAAGACAAACAAAACAAAACAACACTGAGCTCAGGCATTTATCTTCATATTTAATGGGAACAGACATACTCTCTGCTGGGGAAGCTATTACTGTGGGAGTCCAAGAGATTGATCTTTCATGCCTGTGTGTGTGTGTGTGTGTGTGTGTGT
>JACXGI010005110.1:6585-28343 GCA_016801175.1 Esox masquinongy | reverse complement strand
ATCCTTCCAAAATTGATGAAAAGACAAGAAGAAAACTGGTAAGGGAGGCTTCCAAGAGGCCTACAGCAACATTAAAGGAACTGCTGGAATTTCTGGCAAGTACTGGCTGTGTGCTACATGTGACAACAATCTCCCGTATTCTTCATATGAATGGGCTATTGGGTAGGGTGGCAAGACGGAAGCCTTTTCTTACAAAGAAAAACATCCAAGACTGACTTAAGTTTGCAAAAACAAACATGTCCCCCAAAAGCATGTGGGAAAATGTGTTATGGTCTGATAAAACCAAGGTAGAACTTTTTGGCCATAATTCCAAAAGGTATGTTTGGGGCAAAAACAACACTGCACATCACCCAAAGAACACCATACCCACAGTGAAGCATGGTGGTGGCAGCGTCATGCTTTGGGGCTGTTTTTCTTCAGCTGGAACCGGGGCCTTAGTCAGGGTGGAGGGAATTATGAACAGTTCCAAATACCAGGCAATTTTGCACCAAACCTTCAGGCGTTCGTTAGAAAGCTGAAGATGAAGTTCACCTTTCAGCACGAAAGGTGACCCAATGACCCAAAGCACACATCCAAATTCACAAAAGCATGGCTTCAGCAGAAGAAGATTAAAGTTTTGGAATGGCCCAGCCAGAGCCCAGACCTGAATCCAATTGAACATCTGTGGGGTGATCTGAAGAGGGCTGTGCACAGGAAATGTCCTCGCAATCTGACAGATTTGGAGCGCTTTTTCAAAGAAGAGTGGGCAAATTTTGCCACGTCAAGATGTGCCATGCTAATAGACTCCTACCCAAAAAGACTGAGTGCTGTAATAAAATCAAAAGGTGCTTCAACAAAGTATTAGTTTAAGGCTGTGCACACTTATGCAACCAGATTATTGTGAGTTTTTTATTTTTCCCCCTCAAAGATTTCAGTTTGTTTTTCAACTGAATTGTTCACGTTATAGGTCACATTAAAGGTGGAAAAAGTTCTGACATGATTTATCTTTGTCTCATTCTTTTACATCACAAGAACCTTGCATTTTAACAGGGGTGTGTAGACTTTTTATATCCACTCTAACTAGATGATGCAGAGGGTTGACAAAGTGTTTGCAAGACGCAAGACAAATGGAAATCTTAACCATCCTGTGACACCTGTTTTCTATAGACATCCAACAAACAAATCATGACTCCGAGAATGAGTGCACAACTGGAAAAAGTCACAATTGGTTTGTTTGCCTTTCGAATGTGCAAACTGTGTGTGTTAAGATGAGGATCAAAGGTGTCAATGAAATTTCAAGTTGGTGGAAAAATCAGAAAAAAATCAAAACATCCAAAATGATAGGTTTCCGAAAACAACAGTTTGGAACATAAAAGAAAATCACTGATGACCTCAGCAATCACAAAGAACACATAAGGGCAAATGTGTAAGGGCAACTCTTGGTCAGCCAAGCCAAAGGTCTTCTCCATCTTGGAAGCCTAACGGTGAAACCAGCTTCCCATTAAAGTTGAGACAGCAGAGTCTTTGCCCATTCCCAGAAAAGTCTCTGAATCCCAAACTTTCTGATTATGAAGTAACTACATTTAATTTGACTGCACTATTTTATAAGGCACAAATAAACGTATAGAGGAATGGAGGAGAGGAGACAGACATGATGTTTGTTATTATTTGGAGTCGTCAAACTATGTCGTCACAATACTGTTTAGGAGGTTATTGCGGGGTGGATGTCCAAGTGTGAGCATTCTACTCAAAGCATTCTCAATGGGAGAGGATCAAGATTTAAGTGCACTAAGGCATGGAAACACAATACCACCTCCAGCCAAAGAAGGAAAATAATTAGTAGGTAAAGATTTTGCCATCATTCGATGTCTCCAAATGGATATTAGATGCAGTATAACGTTAACTAGCAAGTCAGTTAGCTAATATTGGTCCACCGAACTGTATGCTAGCTTACGACGTTAGCACCCCCAGTTATTCATGACAGACATTGCTAGCTTATGACAAGATTGCCATCTGTCCAAGTAGATTTGATATGATATGTGTCTATTGAATAGCCTACTTTAGCAATGCTGAGTCCCTATGCAGGGGTATTCAACTCTTAGTTACTCTACAAAGTCCAAAGCTTGCTGGTTATCTGTTCTTCGTCCTCATTTATAACTTGCACCCTGGCGTCCCAAGTTTTAACCAGTCCCTGATTATAGGGTCCAAATGAAAAAGTGGCGTGGAACTGGCTTCAAGGTCCAGAGTTTGAGGTTCCTATAGTGTCATTTAGACAAAATGTAATCAGCCCGTTTAATGTAATTAGCAATAGTTCCACTTGATCATCAATGTGGCTGCGGCGTCTATAGCCTAGAATGTTATTAGTGACATGCATTACAACGTCGCGACCGAGTGACGGAACTGCAATCCGTGAATAATAAAAAATGTTTTAATCGTGAGAAAAAATCCAGCTATGAAGTCAAATTATTTATTCCGCGTTTAATAATGTATGTGTAAACATTGCTGTTCTCCAGACAACTTTAGAATTTTAAAATGGCGTAGATTTTCAGTAAGTTACCATGTATTCTTTTTTTATCTCCTCGTTCCCAACTTAAACATGCCCTACGTTTAGCTGTACTGAACTGCATTTAGTGGCATATTGACTGTATTTTCTGGTGCGCGTGGATCTGTAGTAGGTGCACTGAAACACTAGCAGAGTAACTAGCAGCATAACAGCAGACTAACAACTTTCAAACAAGCTAACTAGCATAATCAACCCATAGCTTTAGTTTACCTTTCAGAGTATCTTAGTAGTTCAGTATTGAGTTCCTCTTGGATCCCTGTCCGTTTCTTCTTTAAGTACATGGGCGACAGAGCAATGTGTCTTTTGTGCGTGTCCATGACGAGACACGAGTACGGCGCGGACACCAACTTGCACGCCTCAGCAAACGACGGAATGAGAGTTGGCAGCGTGTCTATATTACCGCCGCCAGCCCCGGAGTGTCCGTTTGATATCGGCTTGTTTAAAGCTGAGACATCGGTGGACATTTTGGCATGTTTTGGCTCATGTTCTGCTTGCTCTAAGTTTGCCATGCTGTGGGAGAGACTAAGAAGGAAATCGACGAGCTAAGTCTTAGTCAGTGAAGAGGGACGGTTAGTTGTTGACAGGCAGTCAGTGTTTCTGTTATGTCGCCGTCTAGTGTGAAGGAGTAGTGAATTACCACATCATATCATGGTCCATGATCTGCTTTTGAATTATAAAAATATGAATTTGAAAACTCTTATGTCCCCGACCATGAAACCATTTTTAGCACATTCCACATACAGACATTGTAAACGGTTAAATCACGATGGGAAATTAATGTTAGAGTGGGATGAAAGAAATTGTGGAAGGACAGCCTTAACAACCTACCTTGCTCACATTCTAAATTAAAGGGTTTTGTTACCCATAACCCAAATTTCCACGTAATTTTTGGAAGTTAACTGAATTACAGCAACAGCGCATTCAAACAACTCAACCTTCATTGCATATCACTTTTGGTCCACCACCTTACAAAAGCTGTAAAACATCTACATTTTAGTATGTGCTTCTATATGCACCCAAAATGTCTGTTGAGTAAATATTGTGAAACATTATCATTCCACTATCATTGCAGATATTGTGGACAGTTTCTTATGTTACAATGCAGAAATTCTATATAATGCCCCTGTAAATCACTAATGTTATAAATTAATAATAATTTTCAGAAGAGGAGTTTCTCAAAACAAAAAAGTCAACAAGGTTTTACCAATTTGTCATGAAATGTGTTTAAGTGCCTTTGAAGTCAGAACAATTCTTCAACTAATAACAGTTTTGCTAGCGTTACACATTTTCTGAAATTGCTAATACTAGCTAGCTTTCATAACATTTGACAGTTGTCTGACTATCAACATTATCCATATTGAACCCAGATAGCATGCATGCTTCTGCTCAAGACGGGCTCAATGTACACATGATACAACAGGGAGATGTTGTATGGAGAGCGTTTGCACATTGCCAAAACTTCTAGATATATTATATATAAAATGCCTACATTCATGGCTTAGGGGAGTCCAGCAGTCTAAACATCTGCCTTTGGTGTACACGCACTGCTGCAGCGCTAGTTTCAATCCGGCCCACTGCTCAATCGGGGTCTGTTCTAATCTTTCTTCTATCAAACATTATTCTTGTTCACGTTGTCTGGCTAAAAGTACAAGTTGAATGATCAAAATTTAAATCATACTTTAATTTTTATTTCAGAAAATATTTAAGGATATTTACAGAAGAGTTAGGATCAGTTCTAATTGGAGGTAGTCAGATCCAAAAGGGATTTGAATTCACCCTGTTTAAAATAAATCTTTTTTACTTGAAAACTTTTACTTTCTGAATCGCCTGCCTTCAATTGGAATTGACCAAAACCCTGATTTATAGCACACAAAAAAATATAAAATTAGAAATGCATCTAGAAATGGATACATCTTCATTGTAACATCAATAAATACTTTCAGTTAATTTGTAGATACAAAAACTGGCACAACAAATGTTTCCAGTGCCCATGAGGTCAGTTGGTACAGTCCCAGTCTACTTGTTGCCTGCGTAAGGCATGGAAAGGACCGAAATAAGCCACAGTTGTCCACCGACGGTAATTGACCTGTGTTCCCTATAAGGCCATGCACGCAGGAGCAGGCTCCCATCATTGAAATTGAGAAAACAGCCATCTTTGTCCATGCCTCTGAAATTCCTTGTTTGAATGTAGTTTCCTCAGCCAATTAGTCCCAGTGGTATTCCTGGTTTCAGCCTGAGGAACCCACTTCCCAGTATGCACCTTGTTGGATCATCTATGGATTGATAAGATATTATTCAGTTGTCTGGTATTTTGTTGAATGTACATACTGTCAATACGAATATTGTTCTAAAACACATTGATTAGTGTAATTCCAGAATCAAACATGCATTTAGTTGTTGCGCATCAATCACTGCACAAATGTGAGGAAGTTGAGAGGACCAGTTTACCACGTTTGGTTGTGCCTCAGCAGTGGGCAGTGCTACGTAGCAATCTTGGGCAATGCTCCCTCCTCCGTCCTCCACAGTGAGAACGCGTATCTCAGACGCTCGTGGGCCGCGTGACCACAGCTGGCGGCCGCGGACCCGTGCACACCGTCCAGGTCCGTCCCCTCGCTCTGCAGCACTTGGTGGAGGAAGTCTGGAAGAAGAGGAACAGGGGAAACATTATCATTAACGTGGCTGTGACTATCACCACTGCCACTGTAGTATACATTTATTTAGCACCATTCATCATCAATATATTGTCACTGTAATTGCACCACAGCCCAAAATACGGACTGGCACCTTAAATTATAAATGGTTAATTTGATGATTGAATTATCATGACAACAGTGCATGGCCTACCTATATACCTCGCTGCCAGTTTGAGTGTCTGGATCTTGCTCAGTTTGTCTGAGGGCAGTGTGGGGATGATCTGTCGTAGTGAGGCGAAAGCCTGGTTGAGGGACTGGGTCCTCTGGCGCTCTCGCACGTTTGCTATGACACGCTGAGACTGCAGAACCCCCAGACATCTGGCTGGGCTACACACAACGCTAACGTCACTCCCATCACTCCCGTCACTGCCTCTACACCTTTTCCGTCTCACCTTCCCAGGGCTCAGGCTTTCCTGGTTCCAGTTTTCTTCTTTCTCTTCATCCTGCCCTCTCTGTGTCCTTCGGCTCGCCCGCTTTTTTCTAGTACCTCTTTGGGGCCTCCGCTGTTTGTTCGACTCCTCCTCGCTGTTCCCAGCACTGTCAACCGGAGACCCTTCCGGGGAACTCGTCACACTGCCAAACATCACTTTAGCCCTGACCCTTAACCCCTGACTGATGACCTTAACTCCCCACCCAGGTCACAGCATCAATAAACACCACCTGGTGGTTTCTGTTCCTTTAAAAAAAAAGGAATAAAGATCCTTCTTTTTCTTTCGTTTTTCTTTTCTCTCTATATCACTTCCACTTCTCCGTCTGTCCCTCCTCTCTCTATTTACTCTCACAGAGGAGTGTAGACAGTTAAAGGGGATGCATTCTCACGCCAGGTCTTTCCATCATTTAGAATATACTCCGCTAGGTCAAGATCTTTATAACTGTGCCATGTACAGCGCGTGGACATTGAGGAACGCTGTGATTGGATGAGCTCATTATGTGACGACAGGAGGGGTGTGTGAGAGGGAGCAGGACCCTGTAGGGAGCTGCAAGCAAAGTGTTGAAATAAGGGTTGGAGCGCCTCTGCTGCTTGTCAAATCTTCCCCGGCTTGTTCTGTCGTTGGTCGCGAAATTTGTACAACCCAAAATACCACACTTGTAGACCTATTGACTTTCCTTTAAGCAAATCAGTCAGGTTTAATTTAATTAATTTGGGTTAATTCCTAATGAGATCGTGAAAACAGTCCTAGCAGCTTACAGTTAGGCAAATAAGATAGTTTACCTATTTTGCTCAATCGCATGAAATGACAAGCCTGTGAGAATTTCCGACATTTCAGAACAGAGAAGTGTAAACAGCAGCTTTTCCAGGGCCTAAAAAAGTTTGACTGTTTATTTTTCTTTGCTAAGGTATGCGACTAAGTGGTTCTCCTCCCCACTGGGACCCCGGGAGAGCAGCTCAGGTTTTAAAGCAAGCCTGCCCAGGGAGCTTTCAGGGCGGATCGTAGCTCACAGCATGTCGCTGGTGCGGTGGACTACTGGAGCGCTACGCAAACATTGAAGGCGCTTGGAGGGCAAAGATGCGGAAGGGACCCACGCGCACGCACGCGAACAAATAAACATAAACGCACGCACAGCACCCGAACTATACTCGTATTTAACCGTGAGACCACCCACATTAATGCATTACGCAATTAACTACATATGATTAAATAATTCATATAGACTATGAATGATAGTTACTAGAATATGAATGAACAATAATAACCCACAGCGTATAGCTCAACTGTACCCCATCAAAATCCCCTTTTCTGGTTGTTTGGCTGACCTAAGATGCTAGCTCTTAACTTCGCTGAGGCACTATAGTGCTTCCCTTTGGATTAGGTAATTAAAAATACTCTCTTTGAACTATTAATTCACAAGATTAGCAATCACTTTCTGTCAAATATATATATATGTGGAGAAACATTTATTATTGTTTTGTAAATTTAATGTATCCATATTTCATTTAAAAACAAACGTTTTCACCGAAATTTAACTTTAGTTCGTTGGTGAACTCAGGAAATAGTTTAGTACTGTAACGGGTCGAAGCTATATACAGCTGAATATTCTCTCCATAAAACACGCTATGACATTTCATAACAAGTTTAAAACAATTACCTTGCACTCAACATTAGTTAGTGGATGGCATGGGCATATATCTAGAATACTTCCATCCACATACATCGCCATTTAAATATCTGTATTTGGTTTATATTTTCTCAAAGTACACAGTGCACTGTCAGATTAATTATCTCGTTCCTCTAACTATAACAAGGCAAAGCAGATGTGTCTTCTCACTGACTCTTGGCTTGCAGACTGCAACCTAAACACAGATTTGAGCTGGAAACACAAGTTTTACCAAGCTCAGCATGATTAATTTTTAACTCCTGAATAGATAGTAGTGTGATAGCAGCTCGAACTACTAACTACTAAATGCAGAAAAAAAATCTCATAATAATGGTGTCATATACTGTTAAACCCTGTGAATGTGTGGTTTTGGGTGGGTTCTAACTTTACCGATACCAGGCAGAGGTGAACGGGTCCTACCCAGGTTCTTCCTAGGGGACAATCGTCCCCGCTCACAGGTGATCAAGATACTGGTCGAAAAGGATAGGAGAAAGGGTGGGATAGTATAGAATGCAAAACTATGCGACCCACATTTTAATTGCGATGACACCGAACATTACAAAACGATTACATATATAATCACAGCGATGATGGTTCAAACTGGTGTTCGGGGTTTATCTCACAACCCAACCTTGCTGGGTAGAATTATAACAATGCTCTGTTTGTCCAATATGGACCCCATTGTGGGTTGTCAAAATCGCCCAAATTTGGAGCATTATTTAGAGTGTTGTTTTACTCTGTTGTTGGTGAGCAATGAATGCATAAACAAACGCTGTATATGGTCAAAGCTCGAACTATAATGTTAATTAAATTAACATAATTCCTAGCATTCATTGCTTTTTTAATTTGTATTAATATTATTTATTTTTACCAAAACAGATGTGGTTATTGGCTTTGTTATTTTTTCAATGATAGATTCTGGATGTGACATCAGGTGGTTCAGGGGTCTAAGCCATTTTCTCTGGTGTACTGTTGCATTATGGGTTTGAATCTGGCCCACTGCTCTTTCTGAAAAAACCCTGTTCTCTATTTTTTCAAATTTTCCTGTCAAACAAAGCATAAAAAATACTTTTAAAAATAAGTCTAGGCTTATTATGCGAAGGAGTGCTGCGTTACAATTGCATAAACCTTTGAAGTGGAGATACAGTTAGAGAGCCCTGGTTAAAGGTAGGCCTTCAGTAATGAATATTAACGGGAAGTAAATAGCCACTAGGTGGCATACTCTTCTATAAAAAGAGGGGAGGGGGACTAGGTGGCTCACCAGGGAGTTGCATATTGTGACACACAAACAATTGGTGCTGATGAGGTAGCTTCTCTAGTGGTAAATCTCTCTAATCCCACTCCTTCCCCAGGAGTTCAATCATGAAATCCTCACAAGCGGTTAGCACTTTACCGTCCGATAGATAAATAGAGTTGATGATGAGTCAACACCATCAGTGTTTATCTTTAACCCCTTATTAATCACAAACACACCTCGCGGGGCTGTAACCCTTTTGGCCAACCCCTGCGCTGACACCTTCTTAATGGTATCAGTTAAGTGTTTTCTCTTTGATATCTTATTACAATATTTTTTTTTTTGCCATGAAAATCAACCCAATTTAAACCAAAAGGACTGTTAAACCAAAAGGTTACTTAGTCACATATCATTCCACAGTTCAGCTGTTTGTAAGATAATTATTGTTTTCTGAGTAATGTTAATAACACATTTCTGCAATGCAATTAAATACCCTTTTCGTATTAAATGTTAAGAACCACAGCAACGTTCTAAGACGTGATGATCCATAAATACATATAATAAATCAGATATCTTATCACTCACATCGCTCCTGATCAGATGTTTTCCAGTACTGGTCTGCCATGAACAGAACATATCAATTAATCAGGTTTCTAATCACTCTTGGCCATGGTGAGCCTGATCAGCGGTTCTAAACAGGTACGTCACAGAGAAGACATATATGATGTTGAGTCAAAGCGTCAAGAAATCTAACCAGGCTGATAAATGTATCTGATTTCCATCACCCTGATGACTCTGTGCAATCAGGTCAGGTGATTGCCATCACCCTGATGACTCTATGCAATCAGGTCAGGTGCTCTCCAACAGGTCCGTCATAAAGGTGATATAAATAATTGCGAGGCGAAGCGTCTCGATGCGGGACAGCCTCTTCTCGTAGGCAAAAGTCGGCACCTTCCTCCGCAGCTCATCGAACGCCTCGTTCAGACTGAACATCCTCTTCCTCTCCCGGACGTTGGCCGCTTGACGCTGGCCCACGGAGATCACGCGCCTCCGCTTCGATCGACCGGTGTGTGTGAGTGGGGTGGGGGGGTGTGGGAAAGGGCCTGGGCTGTAGGGGTACACGGGTGTGTCCCCGGGGGCTGGTTCGTGCAGGGGCTGTCCATCTTCACTGTGCTCCCCCTGGAATGAAGCTGTCTCCCGGAGGCCCCCAGTGACGTAGGAGAGGTTGTAGTACCGACTCCGGTAGGCCGTGGGAGACTGAGCACCGTCCCCGAGCTGTTTAGATCCCGCAGTGGACTTTGGGTGAAACTCCATGAGATTTATATCGCTGACAAAGTCATACAGCTCAGAGTCTCCAAGACATCCCTGCCTCTCCATTTATAACTCTCACACACACACTGGTTGCACACACACAAACAAAGACTCACCTCACACACACACACACACACACACACCTACTGAAAAACCTTCAAGGCCTCTGTCAGGGAAAGAGTTAATGAATATATAGTCCTGTTACTTTAGGGAACCACTGAAGCACAATAATCTTTCATCAGAGCCGTGACTAGATTAGGGTTTGGCTTCATGAAGATGAATGCTGCACCACTATTAACTTTGAGCCTGATGATAACCACGCACGGCTGCCGGCTTCTGGTTTGTAGTGGAAGACATCTATCCTACCATTATTTCAGATTTTCAAATCCTAAAACAGCAGTTGAGGCCAAAAGGACATAATTTCTTCTTCTTCTTGTTCTTGTTGTGGTTTTTGAATATGTGTCTGGTCCAGTTCCCAGCTGAGATTTCCAAATCCTGTCAGGGCATGACATGTTAGGTTCCGAGTTCCTCTTTGGCTCGAGTCCAACCACCAAACTGTCATCGGTCCTGCTGTTTTAATAAGTCCCTTCTGTCCTCTCCCTCAGCGCAACGCCTTTCATGTTTTTACACTTCTAAACAGAGTCCATTTCAGAAGTTAACTGTGAGCTGATCTCCATGGAAGTGAAGTGAGTAGGGTGGGATTGGAGAGCAGTAGCCGAAGCCTGTGAGGTCGGGACCACCATTTGATGTGTCGTCCATCTGAACGCTTTAAGCTTTAATGAGGTAGTGCAGTCGAGAGCCTTTCCCACCCCAGGGTCATTCAGTCGTGTTTGCTCTCTTCTCTCCTCTTCACTTCATAGGCTAAATAATGACACTTCTACCACTTACATAGGCCAGAGAGAGATAGAGACCAAACAGTACATTCCCAACTGTCGCTACCCTCCACAAGGCTTTCTGTTGCAAATCAGTGTAAATAGCTGTTCGTTCCCATGGTAGGAGGGCAGTGTCTACACAGCAGTATAGGCCTGGATGGGAGGCCAGAGGAAAGTAGAGGAAAAGGAGATGGAGAGAAGGGAGAGCAGAAATATAAAAAAGGCCAGAGGAGGAAGCAGGGCAAGTAGGCTAGAGCAGTACAGGCCAGTGGAAGAGGACAGAGGAAGAAAGGAGGCCAGGAGGGATAAAGCAACAGCAGTGATCTTTTGGCAGAGAAGAATTACACTGAAGAAAAATATGGAAAGTGTTGTAGAGATAAAGATCCCAGAAAATGCACAAAAGCCTATAATTTCTCTCAAATACAGTGCACACATTTGTTTACATCCCTGTCAGCGAGCATATCTCCTTTCCAAAGGTAATCCATCCACCTGACAGGTGTGGCTTCTCAGAAGGCTGATTACCCAGCGTGATCATTACACAGGTGCACCCTGTGATTTGGACAATAAAAAAAAAAACACTTGACTGTACTGTAAAATGTGCAAGTTGGTCACACAACACAATGCCAGCTGATGAAATATGGGCTTGCACAATCAAAATATTTCTGCTGAAACTGTCAGAAACCACCCCAGGGAAGTTGATCTGTGTGCTGGATATTTTTAAGTTGATCTGTGTGCTTCACCATTTTGCCACCGTAATCGCTTCAGTGGGCGTATGCTCAACTTAGACGGTCACCGGCACCCGGGGGAAGTGTGCTCTTCACGGACGTTTCCCGGTTTCAACCGAACCAGGGGAGATGGTGGACACTTGCATGGCGCGGGTGAGCAGTTTGGCGCTGTCAAGCATCGTTAGCAGTGACCCGTGCTGGCAGTGGGGTTATGGTATGGGCAGGCGATCTGAATGCGCCGAGACACCGCGACAAGATCCTGAGTCCCGGGGGGTGATGTCATTCACCTGCCACCGTTGCCTCATCCACCAGCACGATAACACACGGCTCCGTGTCACAAGGATCTGTGCACCATTTCTCAAAGCTGAACATGTCTCCCAGTTCTGTAGCCCGCGTACTCACCAGACATGTCACCCACTGAGCATGTCTGGGATGCTGTGGGTCGGTGTGCATGGCAGCTATTCCAGTTCCCACCAACATCCGGAAACTTCACAGCCATTGGAGAGGAGTGGGACAAAGTAGATACGTCGCGGTGCATCAGGCATATAGTGGTCACACTAGACACTGACCAGTTTTCTGATCCATGAAAAAGACTTTTTCTCCCCCATTTCACAAACAGATGCATAACTATTATTCCCAGTCATGTGAAGTCCATATATTAGGGTCCAAATCATGTATTTCAGTTTATTGATTTATTTATGAACCGTAACTGAGAAAAAATATTTTAAATTGTTGCGTGTTATGTTCATATTTTTTGTTCAGTATTCATCAATGCCTAGATCACTACTTCACATGTGTACAATTCTAAATACAGAACAGGAGAATGGAGATCACCAAGGTTATTTTTAGGCTGTGGCTGTGGACGTGGATTCTTCTCTGACCTGAGAATGTCTCAGGCTATAGATCAGCGTGTGTGGATCATGTTCTACACATTCCTTTATTATCTGTACGCCCGTGTTGCGAGTGCGTTATAAGAGAAGAGTTGGTTTGAATGTGAACTGGTGTGAACTGTAATTCAGTTCAATTCCACATGGTGGGAGCAAATTAGGGATATCTCCTTTAAGTATGCATTGTGTGTGAGGTTTTATAACAGGGCCTAATGATTTAAAATGTATAAATATACAACTATGTTACTCATAACACCCCCTTTGATATAGATGAAAGAGAATATAAACTTTGGTTTCAAACTATTTCCCTTATCAAATTTCCCAGGAGAGACCATCAATGAAACCATGGCCTAGTCACTGCTGTTGCCTAGGGTTTGGTTTTCAAGACTAGAAAGAAGAGAAGGAGAAAAGAGAATTAGAGGAGGCCAGCGTTTAACAAGGGATCTTTAGAATGGACATTATTCTCACTGGGGCGCTGTGGGAAATGTAATTCAGCAAACTAACAACACTTCACAACAACAGTATATTTTGTAGGAGTACGACCATCCCATAGCCCCTGAGGAACAAGTCAGTGTAATTAAGGGGTCCAACAGTACAACAATATGTATGTGCATATGTGCAAGTGTGTGTTCAGGTGCGTGTATGTCGGCACTCAGAGTTGAGAAGTTCTCCTTAATCTCTAACCCCTCCCCCCGACCTGCCCCCACCTCTCTCCCTGTCTCCCTTTCTCTCTCTCTTTCTTTCTCTGTTGTCCTGGCAGGAGGGTAAACGGTGACATTCCGGTGGTAGTCGTGGTAATGCTGAGAAAGCACAGCTGGACAGAGATATGAGGTAATCTCACCCTAAGGCTGCTGGGTAAATATTGGTCTTAAATGAGAAGTAAAACTACAAGGACATACACACTAACACTCTTTCTCTCTCAAACTCTATCTCTCTCTCTCACAGACACACACACACACACACACACACACACAGATTGATATGAATCCACCTGAAAGGGACACTTAACAGACCAGTAGTCTGTGTAAACCTGCAGTCTGCTGAGCTATTGAGACAGTGGTCAAACACTAATAACTAAAGACTTGTCGCTTATCTAAGGGATGTTTGTGAAAGTGACGGACAGAGAGACTGGGAGAGAAAGACAGGGAGCAAGTGGGAAAGAGCATGAGCGAGAGGAAGGGAGATATAGATAGTGGGACAGAGAGATGGGGAAGGTGGTAGGTTTTGAGAGGAAATGAAAGAAAATCTAGTCAACACAGAGTTTATTCCATGACACCCCCAAAAAAATTATTTCAACCTTTGTTTTCTTATCCACCCGATTCTCTACACTTCACTCTCCCCTATTGTCTCCCATTCCTCAATGTGCTTTTATTTATTATAGCTATTCCGTCTGGGCAGAATGTATTCAAAGGACAAGAGCTGCTTGAGACTGTCCTAATTTTGTCCTGATGTTCTGATTTTAACGTTGTCTTACACATCCCTGCAGCACTCCAGTGCTGATGGATACAGGGTCTGGAATGTGCTTGCACTCCTTCCCTTGTTGCTCAGGGATCCACCGACAGATTTGGGCACGTTCAGATGACTTTGTCTCGTTATAGTTCTAATACAATTGTGCTGAACACAGAGCTGCGAACAGCATCCTTAAGTATCTCTTTGGGTTTTCGAGCTGTTGGAGAATGTTAGAACCTAGGAAAGGTCAGTATGCTTTTTTTTTTTTAAATCTAGTTTTTTGCTAATTCAGGTTTACATTTAGTTAATGGACCAGGCCTGGTATCGGGCTTCAGCTCCTCTGGCTTTGGTCGGCCCAAGATCCAGTTTACAGGCCTGATTAGAACTCTGTTATAGCTAACCCTACTATTTTCAAAGCATGTAGAAAGACTTGAACTATTGCATGTAAACCTGCTCAGCTTGATGCCAAATATGGAAAGACATAAACCTTGACATTCTGGTTCCTTTTCTGTGAATGAGATTTGTTACAATGCTCTTACTGTATCTACACCTGAAGACACTTCACAATCCTGCCTTTCTAGTTAGTCCAATGAGGGCCCAAGCCCTTTGAAAACCCCACCTCCCAGGTGATAGAATCCCTGCTGTGCTCTTATCCTCAGGTTTTTCTGTTCTTTATCGCACTGGATGGAATGTCTCATGCTATGTTAGCAACAACTTTACGCTAGCGGGGATGGTTATTCCTTAAAATTGCTGGACTACATTTAGTGGAGTGATTTCCTCAAATCTCCCTGTTTGGCTCAGCGATGGAATAAATGCAGGCTTGGTTTGAAGTAAGTTTTGCCATTTGTCCCCATGCCTGCAGCTCCTGTATTTCCCAGTAGATCATACTACTCTGTTGGGGACAGTGGCCTCTGGCACTCAGTGTCTGACCAGGCTATTTCAATCTGCCTTTATTGCCTTGCAGAAAGCCGTTGTTAACCTAAATTGGTACTTATTCTGGTAACACAAAGTATACGTCATTTTCCAAATCCCATAAAAATGCATCTGATGATTTGTACATAGGATGCACATTGGAAAGTGGCCTCTGATGGAGTGTAGTGTAGATTTTTGTTTTACACATCATGTTTTGTGTACTTGATGTATGAATCAAGTACACAAGACAATATACACAAGACAAATGTTTCAAGACAATATACTTAATTATTTCAAGTATTTCCAGGAGCTCAGACCAGGAACACATTGCTCCCATAGGCTGCCTTTCGAAACACCAAAAGAGCGCTTCTGTAGAGTCTTGAGTGGAAAAGCAGTGTCCTCTAGTGGAATTCTTGGAACATCACAGGTAAATTGGTTTAGTACAAGAAACTGCTGGAGATCTGTGTGATCCCCAGATCTCAATCCAATCAAGCATCTGTGGGATGTGCTGGACAAACAGGTCCCATCCATGGAGACCCACAGGACTTAAAGGATCAGCTGCTAAAGTCTTGGTGCCAGATACCACAGCACACATTTAGAGGTCAAGTGTAGTCCATGCCTCGACGGGTCAGGGCTCTTTTGGCTGCAAAAGGGTGACCTACACAATATTAGGCAGGTGGTCATAATGTTCTGGCAGTATCTAGTAAATATGAAGACATAACTCATAAGCTACAAATGGGACTGCAACAAACAATGTGAAATATGTGATAACAGCCCAAGTTCCTCTTACAGCCCGGTAAAAAAATAACGAAAAAATAGAAGTGCAAAGTTTACTGAGTCTCATGAAACACTGTGATCAGCAGGTATGTGTGTGTGGGAGAGTAGAGACACCAATGGAGTAACTAGATGTAATTTCTATGAATTTCTACTGCTGACACACACACACACACACACACACACACACACACACACTGCATTGGACCTTTGCAGTAAAAGGATGGTTGAGCTGGTAAGAGCTGCCTTCCCCCTTATATCTGGCAACACTGCCTGGGACCATATTCATCTCCACTCCAACCTGCTGTGTGATCCTGCTGGGGCAATTCCCACCTGGATTGAGGTAAGCTTTCCACACTCCATTAGCTCTGTCCTCTTCACAGTATTCCCTTTCACTCTCTTTCTCTGTTTCCTTGTCTCCAGTTCTCTTTCACACTTACTTTTTTTCTGTCTGCCCTAACTCCACCCCAACTCTTATCTCTCGATTTCTCGGTCATCCTTACTCGTGCCAGCTAAGGTTTTATATACCTAATGTTCATTGCCGGCCACAGGCCGGGGCGAAACGGTACTAAAGTACCCCAAAGAATAAGCCTAGCACCCCATTAGCACCCCTAAGTATGATTCGGGAACGCGTCCACGCACGTCAGCTGAGCTGACGGCCACGCGTCGAGTGTTCGTCGATGGATGAGGCGCGTAGTACGCGAGAGACCAGCGCCGCTGGAGATCTGCACCCCCTGGCCTCGACCTAACCCTGTCATAGCTTCCACAATCAAAACCTCCTGCCACCGCTAGTGCCAGTGTTGTTGGCAGATCCCTGAATGAATAATGCATCTACTTCTTGCTGGTCATGCAGTCCCTGGGTGAACCATGTGACTATGCAGGTTAGTTGTGCGTGGTCTCTGCATGGTTAGCTGTCAGGCGCTGGTCAAGCATGCACTTGATTGTTTATTTTTAATTTATTGTGAGCTGGTTAAGCAAAATTTTTTTTTTTATTTCGTGTTGTGTACGCAATCCATCAAAGCAGGTTGTAGAGCAGTAGGACCCCCCCTCCATTTTATGCAACATTCTGTTGGACCTCACCCTTCCGTATAAAAACTTGGTGTTGCGCTAGTTTACACAATCATAAAAGTGTAATAGAAAGTATCTTGTTTGCAGTTGCAGTAGTAGAATGTAGAATTAAAACCAGTCACGGGTGTGTTGGTTGCGTCATAACAGTTTTCAACCAATCACAGCCACGTCGAGAAAAGGGGTGCCCTGTCTGCCCGAAACGTAAAGCTTGCAACATGGCGACTCTCCGAAGAGACTACGGAGAGTGGCGATACAACCGTTTTTAAACCAGAAAATCCATATATTTAAACCTTGTACAATGTAGTGGAGTTAGCCAAAGCCACGACATCCACAACATTGTAAACGATGTTTGCAGAGGTAAGTTCATACTTGCATAAAGGCAAGTCTACAGCTAGTTTGTTTTCGGCGGTGGTAGTGACAGCTAGCAACACAGCTATGTGTTGTTAGCTAGCTAACCATATAGGATTGGACCACAGGTAAACATAAGAAGACGTGCATATACAGGCTTGTCAGTTTTGGAAAAAGCCTGCTTGCTACCTCGGTGTTAGTCAGTCCAGGATTAGAAGCTAATACGATGAGCTGAAGTTATCCTTGACAACACTGCTGGAATTAGCTCGCTGGCTAGGTGGAATAACCAACGTTATGTTTTCACATTATTATGAGTAACGACGTTGCTAACTGGAGGATCTATTTAGTCCAGCTGTTTCAGGTGAGAATGGAATGGGCGCGTCCCATAATAGGAATCTAATTAGGTGGGTAACTGGATGGTGCCTGCGAACAACATTGATTTCACTTGCCATATGTGCTTTCTGGCTATATTAACTTAGCCAATTAGCTGCTAGCTAGAACAAGCTGTTTATGGCACAAACATTTCACAGCTAGATAGGCCTATGTATTTCGTAGGATGGTTCTGATTTTATTTGGTTAAGCTACTTGAAACTGTCGTTTCGGTGTCTTGACATCCATGGCATGTTTATGTTGGCGAACTAGATTTTGGTGATCATACGACGTGACGTTTAGTTAATCTTAACCCATCATTATCTGGCTTACACCTTTAATTCTTGCCTGTCACCGGTTTCTGTTTAAAATAGCTAACTAGCTACCATAACATCAGGTATGTTCGAAAATATACCAGAAGCTTTTGCTACTACAACCATTCTTGCCATTTCTACTATGCTTATTATAGTTATTTACAAAGTTATAATCAGGCTTCTGAAGGTGGGATGAAGTCAGAATTTTTATCCACCTCTTTTTTTTTACTAAAAATGCAATTCTACTGAGTGTCAGTCCAGTGTCGTGTCTAAAATGAAGATTGTGTGGAACAGATATGACTGCTTGTCATGGGGAATTGGGAATTGTTAGCTCAGCAGCCCTACTCATTATATTTCTATGAAACCCTAAGTGAGACAAAAATGAAGGGAAGTTCACACAACCAATGCACGTAGTCACCCACGTTTTCCAGTACACATCTTTGACATACTGTTGTTTGTGTTTTGAACTTTAAAGAATGTATTGGTGGGTTGCTTAGTATATACACCTTCCCAAAATGTCTATTTCATACACAAAGAAAGTAAAAGCTTTCTTCTGGAAAAAGAGTATTGGTGAACTGGGCATTCTCATTTCAATCTTTTTTGGCTTCTGACCAATACCACTAGTGATGCTGTTTGGTTTTTTTTGTTTAATTTCCATGGTTTTTGCTACAGAAGGTGATTGTTCAACATTGCAAAACGTGTCTTTCAAGAAAAATTCTCATCTGACAGGCAGTGTTTTTCATCTGTGAGGGTTAGAAAACATAATGCTTTGTCTGTTAGGCTCGGTGGCGTGCTACTGCTCGGTGGCGTGCTACTGCTCGGTGGCGTGCTACTGCTCGGTGGCGTGCTACTGCTCGGTGGCGTGCTACTGCTCGGTGGCGTGCTACTGCTCGGTGGCGTGCTACTGCTCGGTGGCGTGCTACTGCTCGGTGGCGTGCTACTGCTCGGTGGCGTGCTTGTTAGATTAGATTAGATTCAACTTTATTCTCATTGTACATTACTAGTACGGTACAATGAAATGCAGTTTGCATCTAACCAGAAGTGCAAATAGAAGAGGGCAGGAAATTTACAAGTATTAAGTATAGTGTATGTTACAAGTGGAATGTATTAATTATGTGCTGCTACCCGGACTCCAGCCATGCCCACAGACATTAGTTTCTTTAGTTAGTCTGAGTACATCCTTGACCCTTCATCAAATCTGAAGACGGTCCTATCGCTGATTGTTTTGTCTTTGCTGTGAGAGGAATCTACTGTCATATCTCTGCCAAATGTGCTGTGGTCAGTCGGTCCATAGCGACGCTAGAACGTCTATACCTTACTGGCCTCTTTGGGGTAAATTTAGTTTGGCCGACTTGGCAGGTTGTCTCGAGTTAATCTGGGGTGTTATGGAAGAAAGAGGGCATGTTGTTCTGCCAGATATTACACCACCCTTACAGACTCTCTTCCTGTCACTCAACCCCCTTCACCGTCAACCAGTCACTGTCTGAATGACCTGGGCCATCCTCACTTGGCACTTAACTGGGAAAAATGAAGTTAACCAGTCAAACGGGGTGGCTGTCTACTTCCTGAATCATTCGTTCCCTATTTCAAAACGTTTCGCTTCAGCGTGCAGGTGCTTGGCTGAACACACGCCGGAGTGGAGTGGCCAGACTAACTGAAGGGAGGGGACCACTGTAAGTTACAAGTGTGGCGTTACAATGTAATATGCACCCTCACTGATATGTGTTCCACTCCGCTAAATCTCATTAGTCTGTCTTAATCAAAGAGCTTAGTGACAGGGAGATGCCAGCCCATCAGAACGGCTCCACACTCAGCCTGAGGACAACCTGGCTTTAACTGGCCCATAGTATGGTACCGGTCGGTGGGAACAACAGGCGCACATCATCCTGAGGCCTGGCTGAGCCCCACAACCCAGCTCAGTTCCCCATCTCCCCTCACTTTCTCAGAGGAGGGCTTGCTTTAATGTGCCCTGGGTAATCCCTTAGTTCACTGACCTCTCGCTCAATAACCCCATAATCCGCATGCGTTCACTAAAGCCTCGTCTAACAACAGGAACTTGACTCTGTCATAGGGGTCGTGCTGTTTTGCTGACTAATCTGAAGCGTGGATTCGCCAATACTTGACCTGTCGCCCCCTTAACCGTTAGTGTCTGGCGTCGGGCACGGAGGCTGTTGTCCCGTGGGAAGTGAAACCTGACTGGGCAGGGGCTGACTTCACGTGGCCGGGGGTTGTGCAATCTCTCTAGGGCTTTCTCAGACAAAAACAAAATCTTGGTCAATCCAGAGATTACTGTTGTTTTCAAGAAATCGCTCAGTTCAAATTTGAAATCCTGTGTTTCCATACATAGTCACACCATATGTGTTCTAATGAAAGGCCATGGGGCAGTTGATAGAATTTTCAACACAGACCCTCTGAAAGAGCGGATGTATTCTGGGAAGTTGTCGCCAGGACCTACCAAACATACTTTTCTTTCATCTGTCATTATAATAGTTACTTGCCTCACTCAGTGCATTCATTTTTTGGGGGTTTTAACAGAGTTGGCTAGATAACATTGTCTCAACATAATACACCACTCAACGATGTTTGCGGAGAAAAACTGTCTTATCTTCACTCCGCCCGTTCGCCCATGGATAAACAATGCATTCTGATGTAAATTTACGATAGCACGTTGGGATAACTAACTCCAAATGGCCCTGCTGCAGACAGGCAGATACCGAGCCTCTGGTGTGGAGGACAGATGAGACGCTTTGGCAAATTGTCACAAATTAAAAATGAATGTCATTGTCTGTAGGCCTAGCATACAGCTGTGTACAAGTGTACAACACCCCCGTCCCCTGCCCCAAACATGCAATAGATTAGTCTTGAGACCGGCGAAAATCAGACTAGTGTCTTCTGCACCGTAAACAAACAAAATAATGTATATATTACTGTCAACATAAACAATCTCAGAATATTGAACACACAATCCAGTTGACTGAGCGGGTGAGGCCCAAAATGTCTTAGAACTATATGATCAGGTGGTCTACCAGGAATGCTTTGTGTTGCTTTAGTCTGGGCGTTTGAACTCGACATGGATGCCGACGCTTCAGAGGACACAGTGGTGCTCCAGGAGGGGAACGGCGGTTCTCCCAGGGCTCAGGGCAGATTACGCTGCACATCTAGGACAGCACTCTGACTGACCAACCTCAGTGTTAAGCCAGTGAAGTAGTTGATCGGCTCGCTCAGCTTGTAAATAGCACCAGTCTACCCTGTAGCAGGGGAATAAGCACTGTCATCGTCCCACTGAATGATGGGCGTTATGCATTCGATCGTATGCGATAGACTGGCTGCAACTGGCAAGAGGCGTCACGGCTCACGGAGGTTACGTGCCGAGAGGAGTTTTACTCATCTCAGTGCCCTTTCTGTCTTTATGATGCTACATAATCACAGAGGACGTTCGCTGTCACAAAATGTTTTTATGGTCCTGCTATGTTCTTATTGTCCTGCTTTGTGAGTGACTTAACCTGGGCTGCTGCTTTTGTGTTCTAGCCAACCAGCCCATGGCTGTCTAGCTGTCTCTCTTCCCTTAGCCCTGATGATGTTTGCCTGTCAGAGGGGGCTAGCCAGTAGCATGTCAGGCTCTCCCTGTATTCAGGCAGCGCCCGTTCCCTGTTGGCTCCACTGTGAAAGTCACACTGTGGTTACCAGATAACCCTGGGTCTGGCCCGCTGATATGGGCCTGCTAATAAAATCCATCATGTGTGCGTCAAGGACGTTTGCTAGCGGTAGGCACCTTGTGAATGAGAGGACTCCTTTGCTCTTGTTAGTAGTATAAAGACCCGATTTAGGCTGTGAACGAGGGAGCCGCTGTGTGTGTCAATTACCCATGTATGTATGTATGTGCGTGCGTGCGTGCGTGTGTACGTACGCGGGCTCAGTTGTGTAATATGAAGTTGTGTAAGGGATAGCCCAGCTCTGTCCGATGTTGTTGATTGGAACAGATGGTGTTTGTTAGTTCTGCCTGTGTAAGCTGGAATGATTCAGAGTGTACTGTTGCTGGCTCCTGCCTAGTGCCACGCTTGTGGCTGTAATAGTGCTGTGCTAGTCAACACCATCACACTGACCCCCGAAAAAGTGTGTGTGTGTGTGTGTGTGTGTGTGTGTGTGTGTGTGTGTGTGTGTGT